>JASANF010006512.1:0-25284 GCA_030248245.1 Trissonchulus sp. WLG1_4
AGCCTGTGAGATTGTGAGCCACTGTCGACGGTCAGCAGCTAGGCGTTCGGAGATAGTTAGCCAAGAATCGTGCCAGAACCCGGTCATAGGTGCTGCGGAGAAAGTCCGTGTCCTTTTTAACAGTACGCAGCCAAGTCGTGCGGACTCCTCCTGGCGGGGGGGCGGGTTCACTGCGGTGGAGGTGAAAAAAGCAGGGAGTCTTTTGGAATGCGGCCTGGGTGCATGCGCAGCACGTGGCCCAGCCCAACGCATACTGCGGTGCCTTATTATTTGCGGTATCGATGCTTGGTCGACTAACGCGTTGGCGCACCTCCAAGTTGGAGGTATGAGTCGTGTAGTCTACCCTGAGGATTCGGCGGAAACAGCGCAGTTCGCATTCCTCAAGACGCCGCATATCGGCGGCCCTGACTGGCCACGTGTCACAGCCGTAGAGCAGGATCGACTGTACGCAAGCTTCGTAGACCTTGATCTTGATTTTTAGGCGGACGTTACGTCGGCTCCAAACATGCGGTTAAGCGCGCTAAATGTTGCCTCGGCGGGGGCGATACGAGTACTCATTTCAAGCTGGGTCGCCGTTACTGGTTAGCTGAGAGCCGAGGTAGCGGAAGGAGGTAACGGTTTCGAGAGCTTCGTTGTCGAGGAGTATAACAGGGGGCGGGCTACAGCAGGCCATTATCTTCGTTTTTGCGGCATTTATGCTTAGTCCGACCCGGGAAGCACATGCAGCCACACTTGATACCGCCAATTGAAGATCGTCGGGCGTGGATGCCAACAGAGTGACGTCGTCAGCATAATCTAGGTCCTTGAGGGGGTGGCCTGAGGTTAGGGTGGTGATGCCCTCACAGTCCCTGAGCGCCGATGCGACTATGCGAGGACGAAGTCGATCACGCAGTTGAACAGCAGGGGCGAGAGCAAGGCACCTTGGCGGACGCCTGAAGCAACGGTGATCTTCTGAGAGGGCGCCATCAGACCGAACGCGGGCGGAGGTGCCCGAGTATAGGGCTTTTAAGACCCGCATGATCTTGGTTGGTTGGCACACCCAAGCCGTCAAGGATCCACCACAGCCCCGGCCTATCGCAGCGATCAAAGGCGGCACGGAAGTCAATGAAGGCGATCAAAAGGGGTCTGCGGAACTCGTAGTGGAAATCGATTAGATGTCTCAGAGTAAATAGATGGTCGGTGCAGCTCCTACCGGCGCAAAAGCCAGCCTGGTTTTCACGCCAGACCAGCTCAAGCTTAGGAGCAATACGACGGATAATGATGTGCTCCAAGATTTTGTAGCCGGCACAGAGAAGAGAAATGCCACGGTAGTTAGAGCACTCGGCCCGGCTCCCTTTCTTAAAAATCGGGATGACAATGGCTGTTCGCCACTCCACAGGTATTGCTTCGTGTTCCCGGACAGCCGTCAGCAAAGTTGTTAGACGGCGAATGACCAGATCTCCACCAGCTTGGAAGAGTGCGGGGTCGATGTTGTCAATGCCGGCGGCGTTGCCCGGTTTCAGTACCGCAGTCGCAACCTCTAGTTCCGAGGGGGCTTGAGTGCTTACGTCTAAGAAGCCGTGGAAAGGGGCCTCATAGTCTCTCAGCTGCTCTGCGGCAGCCGGACCATTCAGCTGTACCGAAAAGTATTCACGCCACCTGTTGCGTATACTCACTGGGTCGGAGATTTTGTGACCGTCGGTGCTGAGCAGGGTGGCTCCAGCGCGTTTTGAATGGACACCAGGGGAAGCAGCACGCAAGAGCCGATAGAGCGTCCGGCGATCGCCTCGTCTGTTAGCGTCGTTCATCTGGTTCGCAGTATTTATCCAGTACGAGTTCAGGTCTGTTTCAGTGGCACGGCGCGCTTGAAGTCGTAGGCGGCGGTGGATATGGGCTGTATTTGGCACCCGGTGACTGTGAGGCTGACGACAGCGGTCGACCGCCACAAGCGTTTCGGCGCTTAGCCAGGGGTCGTGACGCCGAGGAGAGGTACCGAGGGTGGTAGTGGCAGCTGCTGTAAGTGTGTTGGCCAGTGTGTGCCACTGTTCATCCACCGTAGTCTGGGGCTTGGGACGGAAGCGCTGTATCAAATGGGAGGCCGCATTCGCAAATTGTTGCCGAGCAATGGGGTCACTGAGCTTGGCGATGTTAATCTTACTCGGGTTTGTGCGACCAACGACTGAAAGGCGGAGCCGGAGACGAGCCTTGACTAGAGCATGGTCGGATACGAGATCCGTACCCCAGTAGGAGCGACAGTCAAGCGCAGAGCCACGCCATCTGCTTCGGATAAGTATATGGTCCAGCTGGTAGCCACGCCGTTAGCCAGGAGATTTTCAGCTCTCCAGATGACATTGCTTGTGCCGAAAATTTGTAGAAGCCGCGAAAACGTCAAAACGGTGGAGACAGGACGCTAACCGTTCACCATTCTTCGATCGGGCGCCGATACCATAAGGACCAACGTGTCTGGCTTCAGAGGAGCAATTGCGAGGTCCAATTTGGGCATTAAAGTCACCAGCCACAATGAGGAAATCCGACTTGGACACAGCCCTTAATGAGTTGTACAACTGCTGGTAGAAGGAGTCTTTGGTATTTGGATCCGCGTCGTTGGTGGGGGCATAGACACATATTAGAGAGATGTTGAATGGTTTAGCTGCGAGGCGTAAACGCGCCACGCGGTCAGACACCGGGTCCCAATCCAACAGAGACCAGTGGGAGCGAGGTGTCAGGGCGAAACCAACGCCCGCTCGACCGCGACATTCCGGCCCCGAGTAGAGCAGTACATAGTGTGGCCAGCGGGTATCAACGTGGTCGGCACTGGGAACCGGTATGGACATCTGCCACGTAGCGCCGAATCTTAGCTAAGACAGACATGTGACCTCTATGCCGAAGCGGTGAAGGGACCTGGCTAAAAGAGACGGTGACTCAGCCCGGAGCAAGCTGCGCACATTCCAAGAACCCAGTGCAAATTGAATGCGCATGCGAGAATCGTTAACAGTGAAGCTCATTTTCATACAGGCTATACAGGATAGCTTTATGCGGGGTCTCCAGGCCCGCGACCACCTGAAGGACCAGGTGGCGGTCTCCAAACTACATATAGGGGCTTGTGGTGCCCTCTTCAGTAAGGCCAGATTTGAGGGGTCTGGCCATGAAACCAGATGAGCCGCCGGATGCCGGAACAGACGCTGCACTGGTGATTTTTCGTTAGGGCTGTACTGCCGTAGGTCATGGAGTGGATCTGAATCACTGACCAGTGGTGCTATTTGCCCATAGCTGGGGATCAGATTGGTAAACAGTCAGAGCGTGTCCACACGCCGGTGGGGCATGGCTGAGTCGAAGGGGCCTGATCTCCTCCTCGCCCTGCACAGCTCTAGCCAGCCGAACTGTTACCGCCTCCGGGTAAGCTAGAAAACGCTTGGACCCACTGCACAGGACTTCGACAATCAGAGGTAAGTAAGCGGCAGAGTACTAAGCTTCCTTTTTCGGCCATGGCCTAGCCGCCCTGGTGTTCCACTGGAGGCACCAGTTATACATGATCGACGCTCGGGAGGACTTGTGAAAATTTTGTTCGCCCTTGAAAATGAGCCCTATATTGGGTGCATGCTGTTGTCAGCTTCATATTTTATGCTGAAGACAGATCATGACTACGTTTAAGTAATGTAGAACTAGCAGTGTCCTTTGTATGTTTGTGGACAGGCATATACCTGTTGGGATTTTTCTTGGAGGGGGGTGTCTTTTTGGGTTAAATGTAGTTGGGGGGAATAGTCAATAGTGGACCTATTTTTTTAGTAGAGCACTTTGAGGGAAGCATTTTTGCTTCAGGAACCCCTATTTCGTTTTTTAGATTTTCTGAGATATGACCCTCCGAAATCTGAGCCCTCAATGAGGGACGTTTTTGCAATTTTTTCCGAAGCTCTTGTTTTTTCCGTTCTAATCGTGTTTTTTTTTCTGGAATGTGAATACAAAACCGAAACACTAAGTTAAGCGTTAGTGTTTGCTAAGCGCTTAAATAAACGCTTAGCGAAGTTTAAGTATTTGAATAACACTTAGCGCTTATAAGCGCTAACACTAAGTGTAAACACTAAGTTTAAGCGTTAGTGTTAGTTTGTGAATACGGGCCGGGGGTTTGGCACCGGCGCTTAAACAGGGGTTAAGTAGTGAGGCCCCGTGTGCCATTGAGGATTAGGGTTAGGTCCCCCTAAGCTAGAAATATGTGCTGAGCTAGGTTTTTATTTGTTTTCTCCTGTTTCAAATCGTTATTGTTTTTATGCTCAATAAAACGTTGAAATTTATAATAAAATTCTGAACTATAATTTTGCCTTTTTAGGGCTTTATAGGGATTGTTGTTTGTAGGCGCCCTTGGAGGGCTTTGCAGCTGTTGTGTGTGGTTCCGTGTGTGACCCCGGACCTAGAGAGGGCCTGATTTTGAGCGCTTCTGAGCAGTTTACCCCGGGCGGCAACCGTTATTCTGCATTCCATCCGGGCTCGGGCGCACGGTCATTTTCGTCGCACGCTTGGCCCTCGCCTTCACGGTCTGAATTTCTAAGAGCCCCGTGGTTTGCAGCATAACATAAATGCACCTCATTGTCTTCAAGCGGTGAAGCTTGTTACTGTTACAATGTAACCATTCAGGAATCTTCGAGTCAAAAACTTTTGTAGTAATGTACGGCAGAGAACCGTCATCGATTCACTCAAGAAACGTCAGAATTAGATGATTCCGAAGCTGTGGAAAAGTTGCTTGCAGACAATCGCTCGCGCCTGCAGGCAATAGTCAAGCAAAACATTCAGTTAGTTCAGGACAAACAGAAACTCTTGCTTGTAGAAACTTGCTTGCTCTTGCTTGTGAAACAAGAAGCTTGTAGGAGTGGGCGCGGAACTGCGGTTACCCTCGGCTCTCGCTGATTTCCCCCCGACCGTGCGTATCCACGACCAGCTCTCCTGCCCTTAACCGCTCCTCCGTCCGGTCCGTCCACCTCCAGCTCGCGCTAACCGGCGCCTATACCTCCCCGTGTGGTTCCCCTCTCGCGACAGCCGTCACATCCCAAAATGCGACGCGATCCCAGTTCCGATCCTCGGCCGCTCCTCGGTCGCTCGGTCAATTCCTGCCACCTTTCGCCTGTCCGCCCTTCCCGTGCCTCCGCGCAATCCGTGCTGTCCGGTCAGGTCCCGCACTCCCGCTCCAGTGCCCAATCCATCCGGCCGCCTTCCCCCGCTACTCTATCGCCCCCCGGTCCTACGTCCTGCCCGCTCCAGTCCCGCGCTCTCTGCCGCTGATCCATCCATCCATTCCGTCCGGCTCACTCAGGACCAATCAATTGTTAGTTGTGCTGTACTTGTGTTAGGTAGAAAAGCCTAGGCTGACCCTTAGGTTAGGATAGTTGCTAGACCTGTTGACTATTAGATCAGTAAACCTATTGCAGTTTTGGTTCTAGCCTAAAAGGTTCAGGCTAGAAGAGTGCCGATTCCAGTCTAGGGATTTCAGGAAGTGCGCCTTGTATCGTATTGTGGCGTGTTCTTTCTTAGCGGTTGAAGCAATTAATTCGGAGACTATTACGCAGATTATCTAGGTTGCAGACTTAGCTACGATTGATTGTTAGGTGTATTGTGCTATCTCATTCAAGATTACGTAAATTACACAAATTACACATAGATTTCTAGTATGATTTAAAGTTTCGAGTCTTAGGGCCTATTCCTTTACCGGATTAAAGGGTTAATTATAATCGGACTAAACGGTTTAAAAATTAAGCTTAGAAATGCCATTCCAAAACCTCCGGATTAAACGGACTTAACTTTTAGCGCGCTGCTTTTTAATCGGACTAAACGGACTTAACTATGCACGCTAATGTTAAGCGTGCATGTTAAGTCCGTTTAGTCCAGTGGTAGTTTTGGAATGGGGTCAGACTAAAATTAAGCTGCAGACTTATTTTAACTCGTTTAGTCTGTTTGGTCTGATTTGTCATTCCAAAACCTCGGACTAAAATAAGTCCAGTCCGTTTAATCCGGTAAAGGAATAGGCCCTTAGTCAAAAAGTCAAAAGGAAGTTTTGTTGCTGAGATAGCATTGGTGAGTTGATCCGTTAGTTGTCCAATGACACCAAAAAAGCAGGCGTCAGAGTTGAGCTAGGCCTCTGAAACAAGGTATAAGTTCCTAGTTATCCTCGGCCTTGGTGTCCCCCCCGAAGCACGACGGCAGAGCCAGAGAAGCTTGTCCGAGCTGTTTAAATCCCTTGTAACCAGTTGCTCAAGTGGAAGCTTAAGTAGAAGCTATAAGAGAGGCAAACTTTTGAGTGATCCACACGTTGCTTGTCAGTTTAGCGAGAACTTGGTCAAAATCAAAGGTTGTGCTTTTATCATTGAGAGGTCAGTTGTATTCTAGGTACCTAAACACGATCGCCTGTGAAGTGTGGAGGTAGTACTGACTGTTAGTGTTTTTATATTGCATTTGTGTTTACGTAAGCTCAGGCGATCGTAAGCATTCTGACTGAGTCCAGCATGCAGAGGTACTCAGCTTAACTACGAGGTTGGACTAGGATCCTAAGTGACCTAAACGGATCTCTGTAGTTTAGTCTTCTGTAGCTACTCGGTTCCCTTCTCGAAGGGTGGAGCCCCCTCAAAAACATTTCTAGCATCTGCTACTCTACTGTGCTTATTTGAGTCTGAGTTGAGATCCGACATAGTCTGGATATAGCTAAATCGTGTAAGTGTTACTGTGTATCAGCAAGTGCCTATGCGCACCCTAAACGTATGTTTGTATTGTCAATATTGGGTTGATAGTGAACCTAAGGAAGTGATCGTTAGTGAAATCCTAATCGAAAGAAGTCAGAGTCAGGGGTGGACGCGAGTCGTGGGTACCCGCGGGTACCCGCGGGTTGGGTTGGGTTGGGTGGGAAAATTTGAGCGGTGGGTCGACCCGCGGGTACCCACTTCAGGCTTCGCGGGTCGAAAAAATTTTTTCCGACCCACGAAAACTGGAACCTGAAGAAATTGGGTACCCCCTTGGTTTTTATAAAAAAAATTTCCGGCCAAAAAAATTTCTAATACGTCTCCAATTGACAAAATTTGGTCTAAAATTGAAAAACTCTAAAAAATTTTTTCTGGGGGCTGCCGCCCCCAGACCCCTGCAAACCCTGTGGCTTACTATTCCTTGTTATTAACTTTCACGAAAGCCTTTATATGCATGTCTACTAGAGTACATTATGCTGTATTAACTTGTGTAATATACTGTCTGATATGAAGTTCCAACCTGTCGGAAAATTTTTTTGATTACGTCTCCAGTTGACCAAATTTGTCTGAAAATTCAAAAAACCTTCATTTTTTCTGACGGCTGCCGCCCCTAGACCCCCGCGTTAGTTTAATTAATTTAAATGACCAAATTTACATTTTGTTATGTAAGCCACTTCGCCAATAAGTGTAAAAATAATTGGATTGTGGGGGCTGTGGCGCTCAGACCCCGCAATAGTGAGTTTGAACAAGTGAGCAAAAAAGTGGACAAGGTGCGACCACCCTTTTCAAAATCCTGACTACACGCCCCTGTATAATGTACGTCATGGTTATAGAGTGGTGGGTCGAAGTGGGTCGCGGGTCGAGTTTTATGGCGCGGGTTGGGTCGCGGGTTACCCACGAGTCTCGAGCCGCGGGTTGGGTTGGGTCGCGGGTCAAAAATTTCGACCCGCGTCCACCCCTGGTCAGAGTTCTTGCATAACACAGTCGAAAAGTTTATTAATCCCACTAAATCAATTAACTCATCTAAGTCTAAATCACCACATTTTGCAGATTAACCCGTGTAGGCTTTTTTCACACATATATTTGTTCACAAAACCAATCTACGAATTGTCTGTCTGTGATGGTATGCAAATATCTTATCACTTCTTCCATATTTCAAGTTGTGCATTTAAAACAGCATCGAACTATTTTTACGCGGCCACCTCAGGGCCCGCGTATATACTATATTCAGATTTCGAAATCCTATGTAATTTCTGGTAGGTCGATTTTCCTAGGTTAATTTACACTGGTTGGGTAGGTAGGTCGCTCTCACTGTGGAAATGCGATTTCGCAAGACATAAAGATTTGCGAAATCAAAACAGTGAACCCGGGGTGATTCGAACTACCGACCTTCTGATTTGTATCAGATGCTCAGTAGATACAAGACGATCTACTATCTGAGCCAACCGGGCTTAAAAAGATTGATTCTAAAAGTCTTGTTATTGCAGAACTCCAAAATGACTTACGTAAAGCTTTTGTACTTATTTTCTTATTATTACTCTATAATAATAATAATAATTGATTTTTCACGTTTCTTATTGCAAAATACAATGAAATATTGTTTTACCTGCAGTTGTTAGTCTGATCATTTTGCAAAGTAACTGATATTAGATCCATGACATGCCTAATTTCTAACTATCAGTTCGGCTCGTTAGTCTAGTGGATTGATTCTCGCTCAGGCTGCGATAGATCCTGGGTTCGATCCCCCGGACGCGCACAATTTTTATTTTTTTCCAAAATCAAACTCTTACCTCTGGTTGAAGTAGTATTAAAGTTTAATTGTAAAATAAAAAAATTACTACGATAGTTTTACTCACAACTCAGCCGTCAATCTCCTAACGACGATAAAATGAACTTCCTTTTTTAAAAAAATAGGGCAGGCGCTCAATTTTTCCTGTGAAAAATTGACGCTCCAGCGTCAATAAAATACTAATTTTTTACTCAGTACTCGGCAGACGAGTTTGCTGATTTTGATAAGTAGTTACAGTTCATGAGTAATCAAGTAAAGCTTTGGAGCAAATCAGCAGTAAATGTGTGCAGAAATCAGGAATTAAAAATAGTTTAATCCACAAAATAGTGGCCGCGTTTGATATTTCCTCTGAAATATTGACACTCAAGACTCAGGAGTGTCACAATGTGACCACTTTTCACTTAGCAGAAGAGCTTGTGTTATATCACTGTTTTTATATCAGTTATATTAGTTATTTTTCCTTCTGTAGTTGTCTTTTTCTTTTTAAGGCAGCTTTGGTCGTATTGTTATTTTAGTTTTATTTTAGCGGTGTCCGTGTGCAGTTTTTTGTTTTGCAAAGTTACATTAATCCTGGTGATTGTCCCCCCATTTAATTTGGGGAGGAATATCCCTAGGGAAATTTTCCCTTTACGAAAAATTTCCCTAGGAATATTTTTCCGGGAAGAAAAATTTCACGGGGGAAAAATTTCCCTATAGTCTGACCAAAAAGTGTATGTATCGAACTTCATTGCTTCATAGCAGCTTAGTCGTTTGAGGTAACCCCCATAATGCATATATCATTCGAAAGAATTTTTGATGGAGATTTTTATGAAATTAAATTATTTCAAAAAATTTGAAGTTAAAAATTTTAATTCAAATAAAATCGTTTTTTTCTGCCTAATTACAGGAAACCGAATGTATTATATATCATTCGATAGCCCATTCCATTCTGCGTCTAACGATATATACAACATCACTATAGCATGCACCTGCCAAAAATTATCGATTTTTTTATTTTTGATTTTTCTATTGAAAACGTCATTTTTGGCCCGTTTTATTCGCTGTAACTCAGCAAATACTCAACCAGATCTAACAAGTTTTGCATCAATAGACGCGTTGTGACCTCGCGCAGTCTGTGAAAGTAATAAAATTTCAAAATTTGATACTAAATTTTTCAATATTTGTCAGGTTTACAGTAATTTTTCAGCAATTTTTGTTCAAGATTAGTTAAAATAATTAGTACCACATTAAAGTTCAGTTCTTTAGCTTTCATTTGATGCTAAAAACATTTGCGTTTGATTGGATTGAACAAAGTTATGCAGCAAAAAGATATAGCTGTTTTCATTACTTGTCAAAAATTAGTGCTTGATGAGCATGTCATGTGCATGCGTTCAAAATTCTACACGCTGATATGCGTGTATAAATTTTTGTGGGCGCACACATATTCTGTGAATAATGATTTATTTTTTTTGCATAACTTTGCTCAAACCAATCAAAAGCACATGTTTTTAGTATCAAATGAAAGCTAAAGAACTGAACTTTAATGTGGTACTAATTATTTTAACTAATCTTGCACAAAAAATTTTGAAATTTTATTACTTTCAAAGACTGCGCGAGGTCACAACGCGTCTATTGATGCAAAATTTGTTGGATTTGGTTGAGTATTTGTTGAGTTACAGCGAATAAAACGGGCCAAAAATGACGTTTTCAATGGAAAAATCAAAAATAAAAAAAACTATAATTTTTGACAGGTGCATGCTATAGTGATGTTGTATATATCATTAGACGCAGAATGGAATAGGCTATCGAATGATATAATATACATTAGGTTTCCTGTAATTAGGCGGGAAAAATCGATTTTATTGGAATTAAAAATTTTGACTGAAAATGTTTTCAAATATTTCAAATTTATCAAAATCTCCATTAAAAATGCTTTCGAATGATATATACATTATGGGGGTTACTTCAAACGACTAAGCTGCTATGAAGCAATGAATTTCGATACATACACTTTTTGGTCAGACTTTAGGAATATTTTTCCGGGGAGAAAAATTTCACGGGGGAAAAATTTCCCTGTGACACCGGGCTATCATATCATGGTGGTCACTGGTCAGCTCACCCTATCATTGTGGCCGTCCTGTCTAGCGTCGCTTCCTCCACCATACGGTCTCCGAGGGGGGGAAACTTGCACTCTGGGTAATTTTTCCGGGGGGAGAGATTCACAGAGAGAAATTTACACCGTGGCACCTTGGTCACGGCCGGTCTGCGACGCCTTCTGACTTCTGAGCCGACAAATTGTGCCAAGGAAAATGCTCAGTCACGGCCGACATTTCGCTGTCGTTCGTTAGACAGCACACAGGGAAGTCTGGTGCAATTGCGCAGTGTCCTGTTCTGTGTTTTGGTTTACGCTGTTTTTTTCGCTACTTCGAACAGGTCCGACTTCAGGATTTGACAATTGCACCAAACTCTTGCCATGTGATCGTTCATTTGCCAAACGCAAAAAACGACCAGTTCCGTCAGGGCCAGTATGTCTACATTGTCCATGACATATGTCTACGACCTTGGTCTGCCCTGAGACTAGGGTAAGTTTCTATAGCACAATTTGTCGGCTCAGAAGTCAGAAGGCGTCGCAGACCGGCCGTGACCAAGGTGCCACGGTGTAAATTTCTCTCTGTGAATCTCTCCCCGGAAAAATTACCCCAGTGCAAGTTTCCCCCCCCCCCCCCCCCCCCCGGAGACCGTATGGTGGAGGAAGCGACGCTAGACAGGACGGCCACAATGATAGGGTGAGCTGACCAGTGACCACCATGATATGATAGCCCGGTGTCACAAGGAAATTTTTCCCCCGTGAAATTTTTCTCCCCGGAAAAATATTCCTAAAGTCTGACCAAAAAGTGTATGTATCGAAATTCATTGCTTCATAGCAGCTTAGTCGTTTGAAGTAACCCCCATAATGTATATATCATTCGAAAGCATTTTTAATGGAGATTTTGATAAATTTGAAATATTTGAAAACATTTTCAGTCAAAAATTTTAATTCCAATAAAATCGATTTTTCCCGCCTAATTACAGGAAACCTAATGTATTATATATCATTCGATAGCCTATTCCATTCTGCGTCTAATGATATATACAACATCACTATAGCATGCACCTGTCAAAAATTATAGTTTTTTTATTTTTGATTTTTCCATTGAAAACGTCATTTTTGGCCCGTTTTATTCGCTGTAACTCAACAAATACTCAACCAAATCCAACAAATTTTGCATCAATAGACGCGTTGTGACCTCGCGCAGTCTTTGAAAGTAATAAAATTTCAAAATTTTTTGTGCAAGATTAGTTAAAATAATTAGTACCACATTAAAGTTCAGTTCTTTAGCTTTCATTTGATACTAAAAACATGTGCTTTTGATTGGTTTGAGCAAAGTTATGCAAAAAATAAATCATTATTCACAGAATATGTGTGCGCCCACAAAAATTTATACACGCATATCAGCGTGTAGAATTTTGAACGCATGCACATGACATGCTCATCAAGCACTAATTTTTGACAAGTAATGAAAACAGCTATATCTTTTTGCTGCATAACTTTGTTCAATCCAATCAAACGCAAATGTTTTTAGCATCAAATGAAAGCTAAAGAACTGAACTTTAATGTGGTACTAATTATTTTAACTAATCTTGAACAAAAATTGCTGAAAAACTACTGTAAACCTGACAAATATTGAAAAATTTAGTATCAAATTTTGAAATTTTTTTCACAGACTGCGCGAGGTCACAACGCGTCTATTAATGCAAAACTTGTTAAATCTGGTTGAGTATTTGCTGAGTTACAGCGAATAAAACGGGCCAAAAATGACGCTTTCAATAGAAAAATCAAAAATAAAAAAATCGATAATTTTTGGCAGGTGCATGCTATAGTGATGTTGTATATATCGTTAGACGCAGAATGGAATGGGCTATCGAATATTCGGTTTCCTGTAATTAGGCGGAAAAAAACGATTTTATTCGAATTGAAATTTTTAACTTCAAATTTTTTGAAATAATTTAATTTCATGAAAATCTCCATCAAAAATTCTTTCGAATGATATATGCATTATGGGGGTTACCTCAAACGACTAAGCTGCTATGAAGCAATGAAGTTCGATACACTTTTTGGTCAGACTATAGGGAAATTTTTCCCCCGTGAAATTTTTCTCCCCGGAAAAATATTCCTAGGGAAATTTTTCCTAAAGGGAAAATTTCCCTAGGGATATTCCCCCCAAATTAAATGGGGGGACAATCACCAGGATTAATGTAACTTTGCAAAACAAAAAAACTGCACACGGACACCGCTAAAATAAAACTAAAATAACAATACGACCAAAGCTGCCTTAAAAAGAAAAAGACAACTACAGAAGGAAAAATAACTAATATAACTGATATAAAAACAGTGATATAACACAAGCTCTTCTGCTAAGTGAGAAGTGGTCACATTGTGACAATCCTGAGTCCTGAGTGTCAATATTTCAGAGGAAATATCAAACGCGGCCACTATTTTGTGGATTAAACTATTTTTAATTCCTGATTTCTGCACACATTTACTGCTGATTTGCTCCAAAGCTTTACTTGATTACTCATGAACTGTAACTACTTATCAAAATCAGCAAACTCGTCTGCCGAGTACTGAGTGAAAAATTAGTATTTTATGACGCTGGAGCGTCAATTTTTCACAGGAAGAGCGCCTGCCCTATTTTTTTAAAAAAGGAAGTTTATTTTATCGTCGTTAGGAGATTGACGGCTGAGTTGTGAGTAAAACTATTTTAGTAGTTTTTTTATTTTACAATTAAACTTTAATACTACTTCAACCAGAGGTAAGAATTTGATTTTACATCTATCTGCGGTGGTTAGCTCGGTTAGTAGAGCATCCGCTTGGAAATCGGAAGGTCGAGGGTTCAAATCCGCACTACCGATGTAATTTTGCGTTTCGGAAATTAACGTTCCAAAAGTTGACTAGGCTGTAAAAAGCGAACAACCTGCCCTTCCAGTGTTAAGTAACACTGGAAATTTGACGTACCTAAAATTACGTAGGATTCAGAAAATCTGAATATAGTAGGTATATACGCGGCCCGTAAAAAAACAAATCGTAAACGTCACATATTCACAAAAGGGGCAGAAACGTTGATCATATAATTAGGGGTCCACAATGTCACTCATCCTCATGTACACAAGCTCTTCTGCTGAGTGAGAAGTAGGTAGTTACATTGTGAGTACTGAGTGTCAATATTCCGGAGGAAATATAAAACGCGGCCATTATTTGTGGATAAACTGATTTTTAAATCCCGCTTTTTGTACACATGTAATGCTGATTTGCTCAAAAGCTTTACTTGAGTACTCATGAACTGTAACTACTTATCAAAATCAGCAAACTCGTCTGCTGAGTACTACTGAGTGAAAAATTACTATTTTATGACGCTGGAGCGTCAATTTTTCACAGAAAAAATTGAGCGCCTGCCCTATTTTTTAAGAAAAGGAAGTTTATTTTACCGTCGTTAAGAGATTGACGGCTGAGTTGTGAGTAAAACTATCGTAGTAATTTTTTTATTTTACAATTAAACTTTAATACTACTTCAACCAGAGGTAAGAGTTTGATTTTGGAAAAAAATAAAAATTGTGCGCGTCCGGGGGATCGAACCCAGGATCTATCGCAGCCTGAGCGAGAATCAATCCACTAGACTAACGAGCCGAACTGATAGTTAGAAATTAGGCATGTCATGGATCTAATATCAGTTACTTTGCAAAATGATCAGACTAACAACTGCAGGTAAAACAATATTTCACTGTATTTTGCAATAAGAAACGTGAAAAATCAATTATTATTATTATTATAGAGTAATAATAAGAAAATAAGTACAAAAGCTTTACGTAAGTCATTTTGGAGATCTGCAATAACAAGACTTTTAGAATCAATCTTTTTAAGCCCGGTTGGCTCAGATAGTAGATCGTCTTGTATCTACTGAGCATCTGATACAAATCAGAAGGTCGGTAGTTCGAATCACCCCGGGTTCACTGTTTTGATTTCGCAAATCTTTATGTCTTGCGAAATCGCATTTCCACAGTGAGAGCGACCTACCTACCCAACCAGTGTGAATTAACCTAGGAAAATCGACCTACCAGAAATTACATAGGATTTCGAAATCTGAATATAGTATATACGCGGGCCCTGAGGTGGCCGCGTAAAAATAGTTCGATGCTGTTTTAAATGCACAACTTGAAATATGGAAGAAGTGATAAAATATTTGCATACCATCACAGACAGACAATTCGTAGATTGGTTTTGTGAACAAATATATGTATGTGTGAAAAAAAGCCTACACGGGTTAATCTTCAAAATGTGGTGATTTAGACTTTGATGAGTTAATGGATTTGTAGTGGGATTAATAAACTTTTCGACTGTGTTATGCAAGAACTCTAACCAGGGGTGGACGCGGGTCGAAATTTTCGACCCGCGACCCAACCCAACCCGCGGCTCGAGACTCGTGGGTAACCCGCGACCCAACCCGCGCCATAAAACTCGACCCGCTGTCACGGTGTAAATTTTCCCCCCTGTGGATTTTCCCCCCGGAAAAATTACCCCGGTGTAAATTTTCCCCCCGGAAAATTTGCACCGGGGTAGATTTTCCGGGGGGAAAATTCACACCAACCATATAATTTGACTGTTTTGAACTTATTTTTTTTCAAAACTGGCGATAAATTTAATTGTATTTATGCATTTTTGTTTATTTATTTTTTTATCAACATTTATTTTTAGGCTGTCTAACTTTAGACTTGACAAAAGACTATGAATTTCGAACATATGGGTAATATTATAGTATATATCATAGATTCTCTGGGCCCGTTTTTTTCGAAGCAAAATGTTCAATGTCGAAAATTAAGATTCATTAAAACATTTGCAAACGCTGAACTTAACACAGACTTACATGACAATAGTGGTCGTCGTTCGTCGTTGAAAATGTTTGCGGTTGAACATTTTTTTAACGACAAATATTTAGCTTCTCTAAATCGGTTCCTTTGACCCGATTTATCGAAGCGAAATGTTCGTAATCAAAAATGTTCGTCATCGAAAATTTTGGATTTATCATTTGGCATTTGACATTTGGCTTTTCGATGACGAACATGTTTGATGACGAACACACTTTTTCGATGACGAACATTTTTGATGACGAACATTTTCGATGACGAACATTTTCGATGACGAACTTTTGATGACGAACATTTTCGATGACGAACATTTTGTTTCGATAAATCGGGCCCAGATCCGCGGTTACTTAGCGGTTACAGCGTGTACACACACGTTAAGACACGTCATTTTTTGGTACTTGGTCCTTGAAAAAATTGTGCGTCGACACGTTTATGTGTATACAAGCTGGTCAATCTGATATCACGCTCGCTTTGTTGATCTTTTATGTTCCTTTCTTGTGATGTCTGGCTTACAATGGCAATTGGTCCAAGATATTTGCCAATATTGGTAGGCTTGGTTGGGTCAGGAAATAATTATTTGGTAATACACAGCATTGCACTAGTAGTTGCCCAGTGAACATAAAATTTCAAAGCAAAAAGCTCTCTTTTTGTAAAGTGTAAACTATATAAGAGCAAAACTGCTTTGGCGACACTGCCACCTTAAACGGATAGTGTAACCGGTTTACTCTAAACGGTTGCCGCATGGGTTTGCACGCTATATTCTTCAAGATAATAGGTAGGCTATAAAAGGCATTTATACTGACAGCTACACTGTATCTATACTGTATGCATTGTCCCAGACCCAGTAGCTCCATGGTAGCTCGCTGGTCTGCTGATCTAGAGATGGTTGGTTCGCATCTTCCCTGGGTCATTCATTCTAATGCTAATGCTGCCTAGTGAAGAATCTCCCACTGTTTCTTGACGGTTAGCAACCATGTAACCGTTTAGTAGGTATACAACCGTGAACTGTTTAGTAACTTTGTAGGTTGTAACCGTTTCGTAACCGTGTAACCGTTTCGTAACCGTGTAACCGTTTATATGGTTAGTATCCGTGTATCCGGAAAATCTACCCCGGCGCAAATTTAAAATATTAAAAAAATAAATAAAAATACATAAAAATACTTAAATTTATCGCCAAAATCGCCAGTTTTGAAAAAATAAGTTCAAAACAGTCAAATTATATGGTTGGTGTGAATTTTCCCCCCGGAAAATCTACCCCGGTGCAAATTTTCCGGGGGGAAAATTTACACCGGGGTAATTTTTCCGGGGGGAAAATTTACACCGGGGGAAAATTTACACCGTGACACCGCGACCCACTTCGACCCACCACTCTAGAACCATGACGTACATTATACAGGGGCGTGTAGTCAGGATTTTGAAAAGGGTGGTCGCACCTTGTCCACTTTTTTGCTCACTTGTTCAAACTCACTATTGCGGGGTCTGAGCGCCACAGCCCCCACAATCCAATTATTTTTACACTTATTGGCGAAGTGGCTTACATAACAAAATGTAAATTTGGTCATTTAAATTAATTAAACTAACTCTTGCGGGGGTCTAGGGGCGGCAGCCGTCAAAAAAATGAAGGTTTTTTGAATTTTCGGACAAATTTGGTCAACTGGAGACGTAATCAAAAAAATTTTCCGACAGGTTGGAACTTCATATCAGACAGTATATTACACAAGTTAATACAGCATAATGTACTCTAGTAGACATGCATATAAAGGCTTTCGTGAAAGTTAATGACAAGGAATAGTAAGCCACAGGGTTTGCAGGGGTCTGGGGGCGGCAGCCCCCAGAAAAAATTTTTTAGAGTTTTTCAATTTTAGACCAAATTTTGTCAATTGGAGACGTATTAGAAATTTTTTTGGCCGGAAATTTTTTTTATAAAAACCAAGGGGGGACCCAATTTCTTCAGGTTCCAGTTTTTGTGGGTCGGAAAAAATTTTTTCGACCCGCGAAGCCTGAAGTGGGTACCCGCGGGTCGACCCACCGCTCAAATTTTCCGACCCAACCCAACCCAACCCGCGGGTACCCGCGGGTACCCACGACTCGCGTCCACCCCTGACTCTGACTTCATTCGATTAGGATTTCACTAACGATCACTTCCTTAGGTTCACTATCAACCCAATATTGACAATACAAACATACGTTTAGGGTGCGCATAGGCACTTGCTGATACACAGTAACACTTACACGATTTAGCTATATCCAGACTATGTCGGATCTCAACTCAGACTCAAATAAGCACAGTAGAGTAGCAGAGGCTAGAAATGTTTTTGAGGGGGCTCCACCCTTCGAGAAGAGAACCGAGTAGCTACAGAAGACTAAACTACAGAGATCCGTTTAGGTCACTTAGGATCCTAGTCCAACCTCGTAGTTAAGCTGAATACCTCTGCATGCTAGACTCAGTCAGAATGCTTACGATCGCCTGAGCTTACGTAAACACAAATACAATATAAAAACACTAACAGTCAGTACTACCTCCACACTCCACAGGCGATCGTGTTTACCTAGAATACAACTGACCTCTCAATGATAAAAGCACAACCTTTGATTTTGACCAAGTTCTCGCTAAACTGACAAGCAACGTGTGGATCACTCAAAAGTTTGCCTCTCTTATAGCTTCTACTTAAGCTTCCACTTGAGCAACTGGTTACAAGGGATTTAAACAGCTCGGACAAGCTTTTCTGGCTCTGCCGTCGTGCTTCGGGGGGGACACCAAGGCCGAGGATAACTAGGAACTTATACCTTGTTTCAGAGGCCTAGCTCAACTCTGACGCCTGCTTTTTTGGTGTCATTGGACAACTAACGGATCAACTCACCAATGCTATCTCAGCAACAAAACTTCCTTTTGACTTTTTGACTAAGACTCGAAACTTTAAATCATACTAGAAATCTATGTGTAATTTGTGTAATTTACGTAATCCTGAATGAGATAGCACAATACACCTAACAATCAATCGTAGCTAAGTCTGCAACCTAGATAATCTGCGTAATAGTCTCCGAATTAATTGCTTCAACCGCTAAGAACACGCCACAATACGATACAAGGCGCACTTCCTGAAATCCCTAGACTGGAATCGGCACTCTTCTAGCCTGACCCTTTTAGGCTAGAACCAAAACTGCAATAGGTTTACTGATCTAATAGTCAACAGGTCTACCAACTATCCTAACCTAAGGGTCAGCCTAGGCTTTTCTACCTAACACAAGTACAGCACAACTAACAATTGATTGGTCCTGAGTGAGCCGGACGGAATGGATGGATGGATCAGCGGCAGAGAGCGCGGGCCTGGAGCGGGCAGGACGTAGGACCGGGGGGCGATAGAGTAGCGGGGGAAGGCGGCCGGATGGATTGGGCACTGGAGCGGGAGTGCGGGACCTGACCGGACAGCACGGATTGCGCGGAGGCACGGGAAGGGCGGACAGGCGAAAGATGGCAGGAATTGACCGAGCGACCGGGGAGCGGCCGAGGATCGGAACTGGGATCGCGGCAGCGTGGCGCGTGACGGCTGTCGCGAGAGGGGAACCACACGGGGAGGTATAGGCGCCGGTTAGCGCGAGCTGGAGGTGGACGGACCGGACGGAGGAGCGGTTACGGGCAGGAGAGTCGGTCGTGGATACGCACGGTCGGGGGGAAATCAGCGAGAGCCGAGGGTAACCGCAGTTCCGCGCCCACTCCTACAAGCTTCTTGTTTCACAAGCATGAGCAAGCAAGTTTCTACAAGCAAGAGTTTCTGTTTGTCCTGAACTAACTGAATGTTTTGCTTGACTATTGCCTGCAGGCGCGAGCGATTGTCTGCAAGCAACTTTTCCACAGCTTCGGAATCATCTAATTCTGACGTTTCTTGAGTGAATCGATGACGGTTCTCTGCCGTACATTACTACAAAAGTTTTTGACTCGAAGATTCCTGAATGGTTACATTGTAACAGTAACAAGCTTCACCGCTTGAAGACAATGAGGTGCATTTATGTTATGCTGCAAACCACGGGGCTCTTAGAAATTCAGACCGTGAAGGCGAGGGCCAAGCGTGCGACGAAAATGACCGTGCGCCCGAGCCCGGATGGAATGTAGAATAACGGTTGCCGCTCGGGGTAAACTGCTCAGAAGCGCTCAAAATCAGGCCCTCTCTAGGTCCGGGGTCACACACGGAACCACACACAACAGCTGCAAAGCCCTCCAATGGCGCCTACAAACAACAATCCCTATGAAGCCCTAAAAAAGCAAAATTATAGTTCAGAATTTTATTATAAATTTCAACGTTTTATTGAGCATAAAAACAATAACGATTTGAAACAGGAGAAAACAAATAAAAACCTAGCTCAGCACATATTTCTAGCTTAGGGGGACCTAACCCTAATCCTCAATGGCACACGGGGCCTCACTACTTAACCCCTGTTTAAGCGCCGGTGCCAAACCCCCGGCCCGTATTCACATACTAACACTAACGCTTAAACTTAGTGTTTACACTTAGTGTTAGCGCTAAGTGTTATTCAAATACTTAAACTTCGCTAAGCGTTTATTTAAGCGCTTAGCAAACACTAACGCTTAACTTAGTGTTTCGGTTTTGTATTCACATTCCAGAAAAAAAACACGATTAGAACGGAAAAAACAAGAGCTTCGGAAAAAATTGCGAAAACGTCCCTCATTGAGGGCTCAGATTTCGGAGGGTCATATCTCAGAAAATCTAAAAAACGAAATAGGGGTTCCTGAAGCAAAAATGCTTCCCTCAAGGTGCTCTACTAAAAAAATAGGTCCACTATTGACTATTCCCCCCAACTACATTTAACCCAAAAAGACACCCCCCTTCAAGAAAAACCCCAACAGGTATATGCCTGTCCACAAACATACAAAGGACACTGCTAGTTCTACATTACTTAAACGTAGTCATGATCTGTCTTCAGCATAAAATATGAAGCTGACAACAGCATGCACCCAATATAGGGCTCATTTTCAAGGGCGAACAAAATTTTCACAAGTCCTCCCGAGCGTCGATCATGTATAACTGGTGCCTCCAGTGGAACACCAGGGCGGCTAGGCCATGGCCGAAAAAGGAAGCTTAGTACTCTGCCGCTTACTTACCTCTGATTGTCGAAGTCCTGTGCAGTGGGTCCAAGCGTTTTCTAGCTTACCCGGAGGCGGTAACAGTTCGGCTGGCTAGAGCTGTGCAGGGCGAGGAGGAGATCAGGCCCCTTCGAGGTACTCAGCCATGACCCACCGGCGTGTGGACACGCTCTGACTGTTTACCAATCTGATCCCCAGCTATGGGCAAATAGCACCACTGGTCAGTGATTCAGATCCACTCCATGACCTACGGCAGTACAGCCCTAACGAAAAATCACCAGTGCAGCGTCTGTTCCGGCATCCGGCGGCTCATCTGGTTTCATGGCCAGACCCCTCAAATCTGGCCTTACTGAAGAGGGCACCACAAGCCCCTATATGTGTAGTATTTGAAAACTCACTTAAACTTGTAGTACAAAAAAATATATATAGATATATATGAACTGAACTGGGATTTGTATCGGATAGATAAGGTGATTATGCTCCAATGTCACCAACAGTAAAGATTACTGTTTTCTTGTACTAAGTTCTGATTGGCATCATTACATTGGCGACGAGGGAAACGTATGGCAAAGTCTGTACAACCACCGCAACCGTACCTGGAAACCCCGGGTGATCCACCGATACCGTGGCCACTGTGGAAGCGACGTTTTGAAACCTACCTCATTGCGTCCGGAAGTGAAACCTGCCCTGACAGAGTGAAGATTGCTTTACTACTCCATTCTGTTGGTACAGAAGGTCAGCGGCTTTATGACAATCTGCGCTTTCAGAACGCGAACAATCAAAATGAACAAACATTTGAGCAAGTCTTACAAGATTTATCTAACCAGTTCACACCCCAAACTAATGTTGTCGCAGCTAGACATGAGTTTCGGCACAGAGTGCAACAACAAAGTGAAACAATTGATGCATTCTATGCAGCACTCTGTGAAAAAGCAACACCGTGTGACTTTGATGGTTCTCTTCACGACATGTTGCGGGACCAATTAGTAGAAGGTGTCAACAGTCAGCGTATAAAGGAACGTTTGCTTATGGAACCGCAGTTAACTATAGAAAGAGCTTTGCTGATAGCAAAACAAGTTGAAAAAGCTGAAACAGACCTGCAAAAGATGACAAATCAGGCACACAGCGTGTATGCTATGAATTCAGCCCAGCACAACAACCGAAACTGTAAACCTAAACCTAACCGTACCACAAACCAGCTGAATCAGAACGATAGAAATTATACTAGCAAATGTCAACGCTGTGGGTTCGATCATAGAAACAATAACACGACATGTCCGGCAATCAATTCGCAATGTCGATTTTGTGATAAAATGGGACATTTTGAACGAGTCTGCAAAGCCAAAAAACGGTCAAGAAATATTAGAAATGTCACCACAGAAAATGACAATGGCAATGGCAGTCTAGATGACAATGTCCATATTTTGAATGTCGGAAACAATTCTGCGACAAGCATTCGGTGCACCATTTCATTCGATGTCTGCGGCAAATCCGTTGATCATGCCATGATTTATGATACAGGATCACCAAGAAGTTTGATTCCATATCCGGTTTACAAAAATTTATTCTCTGAGTTGCAGTTAGGACCGACCTGTACTAAACTGAAACAATATGATCAATCTGCGATCAAAGTTGTAGGGCAATTTCATACAAGTGTCAATTACAAGAATAAACGTGCTGAACTAAACTTTATTGTTGTACACGGTGGTTGTTCTTTATTGGGACTAGATCTAATTAAGAAGCTACAGTTGGATCTAAACAGCGAATCACTCACAGTTAACAACGTTACAGTCACAAAAGATAATCTACAATCAATGTATCCAACGCTGTTTTCAAAAACCTTGGGGGAAATAAAAGGTTTCGCACATCGCATTCGACTGAAAGAAGATGCCAAACCTACAACACAAAAACTCAGACGTGTACCATTTTCCTTGAAAACCCAAGTTACGGAAGAATTGCAACGACTTGAAGAACAAGGTGTGATAGAGAAAATAGACGGATCAGAGTGGGTTCATGGTTTGGTTACTGTACCAAAACCAAACGGGAAGGTTCGGATCTGTTGCGACCTTCGACCACTGAATAAACATATTGTGGCTGATAAACATCCGTTACCAAACACAGAAGAGCTGTTCACTACAGTACGAGGAGCGACCTTATTTTCGAAACTAGATTTGGCTAAAGCCTACTTCCAAATGAAGCTGCACGAGGACAGTCGACATTTAACTGCCTTTTTGACTGAAGACGGTCTATACCAGTACCGTCGTCTGCCAATGGGCATGAAGTCTTCAGCGGCCGCGTTCCAGAAAATGATGGAAATTATTCTGGCTGGAATACCTGGTATTGTGATTTATCAAGACGACATTTTAGTGACCGGCTGCACTCAGTCTGAACATGATCTTCGACTTCATGAAGTTTTGCAACGGCTAGTTAAACATGATGTGCGATTGGAAATGGATAAAATGATACTCTCTGAACCCAAAGTTGGCTTCATTGGTCACTTGATTTCCAGCCAGGGAATTGAACCACTAGAAAAGAATGTGGCAGCGATTCTCAATGTACCTGCACCGACTGACAAGACAAGCGTGAAACGATTTCTAGGAATGATCGCCTTTTATCAGCGTTTTATTCCTGATTTTGCCACATTGACCGAGCCGTTAAGAGCATTGACACGGGAAAATAGCGTATTTAAATGGACTAACAAAGAAGAAGATGTTTTTGAGACTCTGAAAGCAAAAATGATCAAACCTCCAATTCTGGCTAGTTTCGTACCGAACAATCAGACTTTTGTTACCACAGACGCTTCCGCATATGGGATTGGTGCGGTTCTTTCTCAAATTATTGGTGGTCAAGAAAGAGTTATAGCCTTTGCATCCAGAACGCTTAGTGATCAAGAAAGAAAGTATTCTACGTCTGAACGTGAAGCCCTTGCCTGTATTTGGGCATTTGAGCGATGGAATACATACTTATGGTGGTTTCATTTTGTCCTGCAAACTGATCACCAAGCGTTAACAGTGCTGTTAAACACAAGCGGAACAGGCCACAAACCACTCCGCATTGCAAGATGGTATGCCAGACTATTAAACTATGATTATACACTGGAGTTTCGTCCCGGACGGCAGAATTTGGTTGCAGACTTCCTGTCACGCTGTCCACTGTCAGCAAACCATCTAGAAGAGTCTACAAACAATGATCAGTTTGTGTCATTAATAATGAACAACCAGTTTTCCCATAGCTCCTTGAAAAACGATACTGCGAAGGACACCGTCCTGCAACAAGTTCTGGCCTACATTGTTAGCTCTTGGCCAAGAAAAAACAATTTGTCAGCCGAATTGAATACCTATTATCTGATCCGTGATGAACTTTTTGAATGGAATGGCTGCTTAGTTAGGTCCCCTTTCAGAATTATTGTACCTGAAAGCATGCGTGCAACAGTATTATCGATTGCTCACAAGAATCATCCGGGTGCAACTAAAACCAAACAGTGCATTCGAGAATGGTATTGGTGGCCAGCTATGGATACAGCAATCGACAATTTAGTCAAAAATTGTTGGGTTTGTCAACAAAGTGATAAATCAGCGACAATGCTACCTTCTGCAAACCAAAAATTTCAGCAAGTCGAAACCCCCTGGTACAGGCTTGGAATCGATATTTCAGGCCCATTTCATACCGGGCCAAACAATCAAGCATATTTGATCGTATTGGTTGATCATTTTAGCAAATGGGTAGAAATTGGAGCAACCTCAAGAATAACATCTGCAACAGTTATTAAATTTTTAGAACCCATTTTTGCGCGTTTTGGATTGCCATCTGAACTTGTATCAGACAACGGTCCACAATTTTGTAGTGCTGAGTTTGAAAAATATCTAAAAGAAAGAAATATAGCTCACAAAAAGACCGCAGTTTATAATCCTCAGGCAAATGGAGCCGTGGAAAGAGTAAACAGATGGATCAAAGAAAAGTTACAAGCAATGCAGTTAGAAAAAAAAGAGTGGCAACAAGCAATTACAGATTTATTGGCAGATTATAGAAATACACCTCATGCAACAACTAGATTAATGCCGTCTGAGATAATGTTTGGTCGGAAGATTCGCACTAAGCTGAACGCACCATTTCTGGACATCAAGGCCAAAGAAACTAGAAATAGAGAAATTAAAGCAAGCAAAAAAGATTCGATACAAGGCCAATTAACAACGGGTGACTATGTACGATGCAAGAAAGCTCAATGGAAAAAAGGAGAAAGTCGATTTACACAACCTAAGCGAATTGTCAAAGTAAAAGGCCCATCAACATATGAGCTTGAAGATGGATCCATTTGGAATGCTCGCAAACTGGCGAAAACAACTTTACAGCATCATATACCACAAATACAAAGACATGGCATTTACTGCGATTTTGATGCCCAAAACAATCAGCTCCCACATGCCATAGCGCAACCTAATCAGCAACAAGAAAGAATTGAATATCAGAATGAACCACCAAATGCCCAGCCATACCGCCCTGTACGAAATCGTCGACCTCCTGAACGATATGATCCTGTCACGGGCCAATACCGACGAACCACATACAAAGGACCATGAAGTTTTAAAAACAGGGAAGAATGTAGTATTTGAAAACTCACTTAAACTTGTAGTACAAAAAAATATATATAGATATATATGAACTGAACTGGGATTTGTATCGGATAGATAAGGTGATTATGCTCCAATGTCACCAACAGTAAAGATTACTGTTTTCTTGTACTAAGTTCTGATTGGCAT
>JASANF010006513.1:0-12702 GCA_030248245.1 Trissonchulus sp. WLG1_4
GTGGGGTCGCAATTTTTATTCATAATAGTATAAAATTTCACCGGTTAGATTTCCCAAGACATTCATGCGAAGTTGAGATTTGTGCTGTTGATCTAGTTCTGTCTAATTTATCTGTTCGGATTGTTTGTGCTTACAATGCCCCTGGATTTCCTGTTTTTTATGATTTATTGGAGTGCTTAAAATTTTCTGTTAGTAATTGTTCCTCTTTTATTATATGTGGAGATTTTAATTTGTCTGAAATTGGGTGGGATCCCCCAACTGCTCCAGCCGGTAAAGCCTCTGATTTTTTAAATTTTGTTCTAGATGAAGGGCTAGTCCAAGTTGTGCAAGAGCCTACCCATGTAGCTGGCAACATTCTTGATTTAATTTTACTGTCTGATGAATCACTGATACATGAAGTCACTATCTCGCAGCCACTGTCCTTGTCCGATCACTTTTCTCTTCAGTTTAAAATTAATGCTCCGTCTCTTCCCGTTTATTCTCCCATCAGGTATGATTATACCAAATGCTTTGCTGCCAAAAGCTTTCTTGCTCCCCTAAATTGGGATTTTATTTTCGGGCCAGCAGTTGACGCTGAATCTCATTGGAGCGAATTTGTGGGGGCACTCAAATACTCTATTGAACATTGTGTGCCGTTGCTAAACAACTCAGGTACTCGTTTTCGACATCCGTTTCCTTTGTCGAACTCCAGTCGAGAGGCACTGTCTCTTAAGCGACGTCTGTGGAAAAAGTATCGTAGAAGCAATCGTCCTGAATATAAGCATGCCTTTTATCGTATTTGTAGATTCTGCCGGCGTTCCATATATTCTGATAGAATTCGCTATGAGACAAACTTGAGCTATTGTCACTCGTACAAAGGTTTCTATAATTACGTTAAATCATCTCTTCGACGCACTGAAGCTATACCGACACTCCAGGATTCTGATGGTAATTTGTTTGACTCCGATCAGCTAAAGGCTGGGTTGCTTAATAAATTTTTCAGCTCTGTATTCACTGCCGACAGTAATTCACTGCCACCGTTTCATTCTCGCTCATTGGCCCAGCTGTCTGAAGTATCTTTTACCCCTGCTATAGTCCGAAAAGCTCTAACTGATGTTTCTAATAGCTTTGCGTGTGGCAGCGATGACATCCCATCGATCTTCATCAAACAAGTGGCAGATGCAATCGTGGACCCGCTATGCCGCCTTTTCCGCTTCTGCTTCTATACATGTAAACTTCCCCAACAATGGCTGGACGCTATTATCGTTCCTGCATTTAAAGGAAAGGGTAAGAGTTGTGATCCGAACAACTATAGGCCCATTTCTCTTACAAGTGTCGTTTGCAAGGTAATGGAACGGTGTGTTAAAAATCAAATTTTAAATTTTCTTCGTGAAAATTGTCTTCTGTCGCCAAATCAGCACGGGTTCCTGTCACATTGTTCAAGGCTTTCAGGACTTCTCGGCTGTCTCAATAATTGGACCATGGCTCTCGAAAGTGGAAACTCGGTCGATGTTGTATATGTTGATCTGGCTAAAGCGTTCGATTCTGTCGTACACTCGAAGCTATTGTTGAAGTGTGCTTGTTATGGATTATCGGGCGAGTTACTCAGTTTCATTCAAAATTTTTTATCAAATCGACGTCAACGGGTAAAGGTTAACGCTTGCTTATCTGAATGGCAACCGGTGCTTAGCGGCGTACCCCAAGGCTCTGTCCTACGTCCGTTACTATTTCTTCTGTATATCAATGATGCTGTCGATATATGTTCTTCTTCTACTATGGCACTTTTTGCGGATGATACAAAATTGTATGGGTTGGTTAATAAAGGCCTTGGTTTATCTACAAATGGATATAAGTTCATTCTATGACTGGACCCAGTCGTGGCAGTTGACAATTCATCTAGATGAAAGTCATATTCTACGAATAGGGATAAGTATTCGCCATTTTGGTCAGTCCCCATACTTGCTAGGTACTTCTCCATTATCTGCGGTCCCTGTTATTAAAGATTTAGGAGTGTTTGTTTCTCATGACCTCAGCTTCTCTCATCATTGCTCCACAATTTCAGTAAAAGCGTCTCAGATAGTGGGAATGATCCTACGTGCATTTGTCTGTCGTGACGTTCAGTTTATGGTTCGTCTATTTACTAGTCGTATTCGGCCAATACTAGAGTATAATTGTGAAATCTGGTCGCCAACCTATTTAAAAGACATTGATTTGATTGAGTCGATTCAACGTTCCTTTACACGAAGAATGGCTGATATTTCAAATTGTAGCTATGTCAACCGCCTCCAGCATTGTAGACTGCAATCATTAGAACTTCGTAGATGCTTGAGAGACTTGCGTTTGGTCTACAAGATTTGTCACGGCCTCATTGATCTGGAGTTTGATGATTTTTTTGTTTTTGCCCCGTACGCCAACACCAGAGGTCACAGAGATAAACTGTGTCCTAAGAGAGCTCACACAAGACGTTGCCTTAGTAGCTTTGCTTTTAGAGCAGTTCATATTTGGAACAGCTTACCCGACGATGTTATCCAAAGTTCGTCTTTTCCTATTTTCAAACGCCGACTTTACACTTTGTCTTGAACAGAATTTTTTACTAATCGGAGAGGCCACCAAAAATGTGACTCCGTTACATGATGTATGGCTATATGCACTAAACATTCTGGACAAATGCGTCTATACAAATTAATTCAAATTCTGTAAATGGAATTTACTAAGCTTATTTTAACTGTCTCAAACTCGCTAAGAATTGTTCTATAACCTTGAACTAAATCTAAAGTATTCTTTTTAATAAGATAAAGTATCTTAATAAAAATTCTATGTGTTAACCCATATAATCAGTGATCACGTGTTACATACAGTAAGGTTCAAGTTATAACAAGTCTGAATTCGGGTCAATAGATCGCATAGTCTCAAAATTGCCAATGCACCATCGTGTTGACAATGAGAAAATATTCGGCATTCGCTCCATGGTGAGATTCTTGACCGCTAAAAATAGCAAACAAATAAATAACGCCAAGAGTACATAACAGAAAGAGTATGACACCCTACCTACGATCATGATGACTTGGGCCTTGCGTCCAATGCGAAGCACAAAGTAGCCCTTTTTGGACGGTATTAAGGTCCCTCAAGTCAAAATTATCGTATGTGCGGCTTCGAGAAGGGGCAGCCCCCTTAATTCAAGACACTACGAAAAACACCCGCTTCGGTTCAGCAGAACCATCACCATGTACATGTACAGTCAAAATTTTGGGAGAGCCTCCCCGGCCAAATTTTTGGGAGCCTACCCTAATGATCGGCCAAAAGTACCCAAAAAAGCGTAGTCTTGAACTGAAGAGGGGTACCTGCCTCCCCTCAAAACCGAACAAGAAAGGGGTATTGGACGCAAGCTCAAGGCATAATAACGAAAGTGTCATACTCTTCCTATTATGTATTCTTGAAAACAGGTATCTGTCTAGGCATGCTGACTGTAGATTTAGCATATGTCATCGACACATCAAATTATACACGCGACAATCTTATATCAGTGATTTTTATTTTGCTTGTTTTAGCACCATGTCAACGCAAGCAAAAATGCACTTAGCAGCAGCTGTCATCGTCATGGAATTGGAATACGCAGCTGACCAAGAAAAAAGAATATGGGTGAAAGACTGGCTAGCCAGGCGCCCCGAACAAGGGGTTTACGAAAATTTGATACGGGAACTGGCCCTGTCAGACCCTAACGCGTACAGACAATATTTGCGCCTGGACACTGATTCTTTTTTGTACCTCCTAGTAGTGCTTGTGACCGGCCGGAATTTTCGGCCGGCCGGCCGGTCAAAATCGGCCGGCCGACCGGCCGGTCAAAATCGGCCGGCCGACCGGCCGGTCAAAATCGGCCGGCCGGCCAGCCGGTTAAAAACGCCGGCCGGCCAGCCAGATTCAATCGACTGACAAAATTAGGCCGGCATAACAATCCGGCAGGCTAAGTTTATGCCAAAATGACACTCTGGACTGGTTTTATCCAAAAATTCGACAGTTCCGGCCGGCCGGCCGGCCGGTTTTCACAAGCCGACCGGCCGGTCGGCCGGCTTTTACCGGCCGGCCGGCCGTTCACAGCCGGCCGGCGGCTTTCACGGCCGGTCACAAACACTACCTCCTAGCCAAAGTATCTCTTCTGATCTCAAAACAAGACACGAACTGCAGACAATCAATAACAGCAGGCGAGCAGTTGTCTTTGACTCTACGATACTTGGCAACAGGAGAAACATATGACTCACTCTCCTATCAGTTTCGTGTTTCAAAATCCTATATTTCTAATACAGTCCCTGTTGTCTGCGACGCAATTTACCAATGCTTGAAAAGTGAAACCCTTGAGATGCCTAGAACAAACAGTGACTGGCTAGCCATAGCACAAAAATTTCAGGATATGTGGAACTTTCCTCATTGTCTTGGTGCCCTAGACGGAAAGCACATAACAATTCGACCTCCATGTGGTAAGACTTACACTAGGCAAGTGGGCGACAAAACGTTAACATCAAGAGTACATAGTAGTTTTTGCAACTAAATTATGAACTAATCACATTTTTTATAGCGCATCAGCGACTACGTACTAAAATGCTTTGTGTGGAGAATCTGTGCACTAACTGAGAAACTGTGCAGAGTTGCTTAAGATTGAACTATTATGTACTCTTATTTTTATGAATGCTGAATCAAATATGAAATATGGCATTTTTATTAACCCCTTTACTGTTAGAGCATGCACACTAGGCACGCTAAAGTCAATACTAGAGTTCCTTCGCTGGCCGGTGGCGGGCCGCAGGCGTCGGCCGGCCCGCCAAAATTTGGGCTGGCCCGGTGGTGCACCTATAGCCCCAACTTGATGGTATACATAACCCCAACTTGATGGATATACAGCGAAATGATTACAGTTGATCTGTAGACTCACCATTCAAGAGATCAGTTGTCTTTTCTCATTGAGGTTTCCATCGGCAAAGCAATCCCGAGCTCACGTAGAAAGTCCGTTGTGTCATTAACATAAACCACTTTCTGCGGCGTAACAGTTGCATCACAAGTCGCAGAAGAGGCCATGGGGGAAGCGATTGAAAACTGCGCATGTGGACTGGTAACGTTTTGAGCATAAGACATCGTAGATTCTTCTGGAAAGGCATAGCCCATTAATATACGTTGAATTTCAAGAAATGCCGTATTGCGATGAAACGATGACAGCTTTTTGAGGCTCAAAGTTATAATTTGGCCCATTTGCTCAGCTTCAACCTCATCACTAGATGTGTGGGACTTAACAGCATTGGCTTCACTATCGAAAAATTTGGAAACTTTTTCTAACATGAGCAGTTTTTTTTCTTCCATTTCTTGCTTGGGACGTTTCTTTTTGCCATTGTCACTTTGCTGTAGATGCGATCTTTTTGATGATTTGGGTGATTCTGGCAAAGCTGCGACTTCTGGATAAGTGGATGAACAGCTAGCAGCTGGCTTAGGGGTACTAAGCATAACGATATTAGGATCATGGGCGCAGGTAATGTGAGCAACTGGAGCAGGAAATTCGTTATCAATATCATCCTGCACATTAGACGCCACTGCAGTTGAGCCCCATCCAATAGAAGATGACGGATCACAATTATCGCCAAGCGAGGACTCATTTTCTGATGAATCAGAAAACTGAAAGCAGAATAAGACAGAGCAGATTAATTACACAAATTAAACAAATGACACCTAGAGCCACATCAGGCCAGCGGGGGCTTTAGGTCACTGGCGGGCCTACCTGGCCCGTATTTTAAACAAAATAGATCGGCCCGGCCTTCCAAAATTTCTAGGGTAGGATAGGGTAGGTTAGGGACAGTGGTGGCCGGGCTGAAGATCTAACCACAAAAAATTAAAATTTCACTAAATATAAGTATAGTAAGTAGTCTTTTTTTCAGCCTCAACTCAACTCACAAAACGAAGTCTGAGCAAGAAATTTTGGCACAGTAGTGCAAAAGTGAAAATCCCCAGGCATGTCTTTCACTTTTTCGAAATTTCACCTGTGAACACATTTAGAAGCCTTTAATTACAAGAAAACATGTTAAATTTTCGGTGTGTTTGTTTTTAAGCTATTTTCACAGTAAATTGACCAGTTATTAAAAAATTGGGAGAGATGCCTGGGGATTTTAAACATGTCAACAACGATAGCAACTTTCAGCCCCAACAGATAATGGTATAATCTAATGAGCTGTGGCGCAAACTTTTTGTAAAAAATCCTAATAGTCTGGAAAGGACCTTTTTTAGCCGCTTGTACTGGAAACAAAATCAAAGGTTAAGCTTCAATGCATAGCATACATTTAGATAATATATTCTTCTACTTAATGCAAATGACTGTTTGTGATTTGAATTTGTCAGCGTTGAGCTATTGGCTTTTCAAAAAACACCTAAAAACGCAATTATCCACTTAACAAGATAGGAGACCTGGGCTGTGAGGAGACAAGGTCAGACCGCGATTTGCGAGCAGAAAAGGTCGGCCGGCCCGGTCAGCAAAATTCTCTTAACGAAGGAACTCTAGTAGCGAGATACCAACACTGATAAGGTTATGAGCTGCAAACATCATACAATGTGACAAATAGTAAGGATAAGTAGATATGTGCATATTCTGACATATTTCTAGTGGGGGTGGGGAGCAGTCCCGCCGCCGAGGTAGGTCGCGCCCGAACGGCGAACCCAATGGCGTTTTCATGGCTTTTTTTGTTAAATTTAGTACCAGTAAAAGTGAAGATGTAGATAGGTATAAAAACCGTTTTTTTGTAAAATTAGGTTATCATTGTAACTTCGGTGCGCCACCCCCATTTTAGTTGGCGTACGCACCCCTAGTCGCAATAAAAGCGGGAGGGGCAGCGCAGCCCCTTTCATAAAATATGCCAGATGTTCGGTTAGATAACTGTCTATTATTTACACAAGATTACTGTGCTAATTCATAGCATGTTTTGAAGTTGAGGTGAATAGAATTTTTGTTTCAGGTTCAGGATCAGAGTACTATAACTACAAGGGCACGTTCAGCGTTATTTTGATGGCGTTAGTGGATGCTGACACGAAATTCATTTGTGTGGACGTTGGGGCAGCTGGCCGCTGTTGCGATGCAGCGGTATGGCGCCATAGCCAAATAAAGTCCGTGATGGAGCGCGTAAACAACCAAATCCAGTCACGTCCTCTTCCTAACCGCATCACGCCAGTGCCATATGTGATAGTGGCGGACGAAGGGTTTGGACTTAGCCGCCTCATTATGCGGCCATATTCGAAATTAAGAAAACAGTCCCTCCAGATTGCACAACAAATGTTCAACTATCGCCTGTCTAGGGCCCGACGTATAGTTGAAAATGCATTCGGAATCTTGGCAAACAGATTTGCAGTGTTTCGCACACCAATTAGACTTACCCCTAAAAAAGTGGAAACGGTTACGCTGTGCGCCATCTCATTGCACAATTTTTTACGAAATAATAACCTAAGAAATAACTGCACTGAAAATGTCGAACAATCTACCGATTCAGTCAGTGGCAGCGCGTTGTTTATGGCTTTATGGCCCGACTGTACTGAGCCAAGTGAGGGCTCTGCGAAGATCCGAGAGGAATTTTGTCAGTATTTCAATACTTGCGGAGCTGTTCCTTGGCAATGGACAGCACATCTGAATCACGAAAGAAATGTTGAGACATGCTCTGACAATTCTGAGTTGTTTTTTGTTAAAGGTTGTATAAGTTAATCAAAATTCACTAAAAAATTTAACATTTTATTTAAAAAAGATGTATTAATAAAGTAGCTAGGACAACCAAATGTATAATTAACAGTGACGTACCCAAGAAAAATTGGGGACTTTTCGACTTTTTTGAAAAAGTATTAATATGCAGAAATATTGTATACTTGCATTTCTACGCTAAACTGACATAACAGCCCATAGTCCTTCAAAATGATACTAGTTTTGGCGCAAAAGCTAAAACAGTAAATTGCACCAAAGTTTACGCAGCCGACGGGTCTGTCGAAAAACTTCCCCATCTAACCCTGGGGACGCCATTTGTACATTGTAGTGCAGTGTTAAGTATACGGTGATAACAAGATCACAATAATAGTGTCTCACTCTTATAGAACAAGATTGAGACACTCTTCAGCCTGCCTATGGACTAGGACAGACAAATGCGCTCGTCATTTTCAGTTAACATGATGAAGTGTCCTTAAACAAGTATATGGCCGATCAGCGCGTAGATTCTCTGCGTTTTACTATATAATCGCTGATGTGTTCATAAGCATTAAGATAGGAAAAAACTGTTAATAAATATTTAATTCATAATTTGGGTGCAAAAACGGCTTGCAGACACCTTTGTGCATATTTTGGCAAAATTCATCGAAATTAATTGAGGTATTTGCAAACCGTTTTGATGTTTTTACACCGAAGTATGAATTAAAATTGAGTTATTAAACTTTTACTCCTATAAGAGTGAGACACCACTACGTACTCTTGGTTACAAACTTCCCTAAATGCCGATGACAAAACGAATGCCGACAAGTTCGTCAAAAAGACTCAAACCTCCACTATTACGTGGATCGACCACTTTATTATCCACTCAGCCTGAGTTATAGCGTAAAATACTTGCCCAGAAAGTGTAGTGTAAAATACTAAAGTACTGGAGCGCAGATACTATACATTAGTAGCGTAAACTTTCCGACGGCAAATTAGACAGCAACAGGCAAAAATCACTGGTTGGCTAATCAACCCGCTATAGTAATGAGCTATGATTGGGTAGCTTTAAAGAGCGCGTTCATATTATTGGCATTTAGGGGAGTCTTTGTCTTCTTGTTTATATATGACACTAAATGCACTTGATACATTTAATAATCAACAAGAAAACTTTAATGTGAGTTGTAAAACGCTGTGTATGTGTATAAGTCTCTCCTACTAAATTTGTTAGTCTACGATGTAAATATGTATAGGTAAATGTATAAATGTAAATATAGATAGGTAGATATAGCCGTAAATGTATATATGTATATAGTAAATAAAGCTTATATTACAAGAATTATTCCTTGTTTTTCAAGTTACAAGTGTATATACGTGACTCGTCACTCGTCAGAGACTACAGGCCACTGAGGTGGTAAACTGGTAACTGCTTTTCGAAGATTCTGTGTAAAGGCACTTTATCACTAAATAATATACCCTTTTCTTGCCTCCGAGTTTACGCTCTTTTCAAGCAGAATTGTTTTTAAAGAAAAAAGAAACGGTTGAGGCATGTAAGGTAGACTAAAATTGCAACTTTCACTGCAACAGGTATAGAATCCTATCAATTTCAAACTGTGGCCCAAACATTTTGCAAGAAATTATATAAGCCATATAACATATAAGCCATACCATACATGAAAGAGGAGGTTAGAGGGGGGTACCACCCAACAATCGACATGTCGGGGGAACGCTTCGAAAATTTCAACAAAATTCTGTAAAAATTGGGGTATTTTTGGTCGTTCAGGGAGAGTGTCTACAAAGTTTGGCAGAAGAGGCACCCCAAAATTTTGACCCCGTTACAGATATGAGCCACACATACCTAAAATGCAGACATACAATGGCAAAATAGTTAGTAGGGAGTTGGAAGAAGCGCCCCCTAGGTCGACAGTTATTTAAAAGCAATTACTCACAATAACAGCATTATCAATGCTTTCGCCGTCAACATCAGCTGAATCGAGAGTTGATCGAGTTTCACCCACACAAATAGTATCTTCCAAAAACTTCAAGTCGTCAAAATACTCCCATTTGCTTTTGTAAACATCGCTGGAACCAGCACCGGATCGCTTGGAATTTTTCACCAGCAAGCTGTGTCTTTTATACTGGTCACGCAATATCTTCCATTTTTTCAGAATTTCGTGCTTTACAAAAAAACACAAATGTGATTTAGAAAAGCATTTTGTAGCACTGAAGCAAAATGACGTGTTAAATGTTAAAGAAGGGCTGCTCAAGTCAAAAAATAAGCTTCTCCAACACTGTTATGCTATGTTACAACTTGGTCAATCGGTCGAATGTGGCCACCTGGCCGAAAATTTAAATTGTAAAATTAAAACCAGAACAGCAACTAAAACAAGGAATTATAATGTACCCAATGTATGTCCGAATCATAGTTAAACATGGCTGTCTAATATAGAGCATCTTTTACAAATATTATTGACTTCCATTGTACCAAATTTCGTGTCATTAACGTTTTACAAAACAGTTGCAGAAGAGAGGGATGATATATATGATATAAATATACATATATATATATATATATATATATATATATATATATATATATATATATATATATATATAATATATATATATATATTACGTTGCAAAAAAGTTTCCAATTCGTTACTGGTAACGAACATTCGTTACCAAAAAAAGACGAAGCTTCGTCCAAAAGGATCAAAATTTGTCTTAAAAGACGAAGCTTGGTCCAAAAAGACGAACGTTTGTCCAAAAAGACCAAGCTTCGTTACCAAAAAAAGACAAAGGTTTGTCCAAGAGGACCAAGGTTTGTCTTAAGGTGGTAGTGTCGCGTAAGCAGTCGATTTTGCGCGACTGTAAAACTTGTTCAGTAAAATGTTAGAAATTGTTCTTTCTATATTTTAAAAATCTACCAAAAGGCAAATTATTTTGCCAAGTTTCAGCAAAATTGGTGCAGCATATAGTTTGCAATAATGTCTCAAAGTCGGAAAAATAACGAAAAAAAACCTATTCACATTCCATTTTTTAGTCACATTTATCAATTTTTCTGTTTAGTTTTTTTACACAGACTAATAGCACGTATGTTGTAGTTTATGCACACAAAATTTAGTGACAGATTACTCTAGCGGCTGTGGAGTAATACTAGTTTGAACTGTGAAGGTGTACTTAAACTGTAAAATAGTAACAGCAATAATGATAAATTGTGGAAAATCTAGACGCTTAATTTCAAATCAGAAGAAAAACAAACCTTCAATTTTCTTTTTTCTTATTTGTCGCAAAAAATTGTGCGTCCACACATGATGTGTACTTCACAAGCTGGCCAATCTGATATCTGGCTTGATTTTTTGAACTTTTATGCCGCTATTGTGTGATGTTTTCTGGCTTACCAACGACGATTGGTCCAAGATATTTGTCAAGATTGAGCAGCGCCACGTCTGGCAGAACGATCCTTTGATACCATACAGCGTTGGACTAGCTTCTCATTGCATGTACTACTTCAAAACAAAAACTTCCTCATTTTCCCAGCTGATGAGCAAAACTGCTTTCGCGACACTACCCCCTTAAGGTGGCACTCCTGAAATGTGGGTTTTGGCGATTGCTTTGAAAACGCGCAAAAATAAACATGCATCTTAAGAAAAATATTTGATAAGAAGTTAATTTCCTTAAATTTTATGTTAATATCACATAAAATTTTTTTAACATTTTTGAGCAAATTTCGTCAAGAAAAATAGATTTTCACGGAAATGCCTTCACAAGCCAGTGCATTTACACGTATGTAATGAATTTGAAAGGCTGAAAAACACTAGCAGTTGTGTTTTACTGAAACGTAATTAAAAATTTTTGGTGTTTTATTGATTGTGGTATAATTTTTTTGTCAACTAAAGCAATACTTTCTGCATGAGACAGTAAATATAGTGCGTGTGAGCACAAACGCCAATTTTCGGCTTGCGATTTTAAAAAATTGGCTAAACGAAAAAAGTTAAAAATTGGCACATAAATGCACCTTGGCATCTTCGAGCGGTCGCAAAATCTGATTTTGGGCAAATCGATAGTATCTAAAAATTTTAACCAAATTTATGTTTTTCAAAAATCGCGATTTTAGTGTTTTTCGATATATCAATCATATTCATCAAAAATGACTTTTTGCGACCGCTCGATGACGTTGATGTGAGTAAAATGAGCTATTGATTGTGCAACAGCTACTTACTTGCGGAGATAAAACCCAAGCTGAAATTCCACTCACGTTTGGTCTACAGTGAATGCTAGTTTGTATCAATCAACTTCATTTTTTGTATTTAGGCATACTTTTACACCAGCTTGCCATTGTGTATCTAAAATTGGCCCCAAACTGCCGTTTTTTGAAAAGTCACATTTCAGGAGCGCCACCTTAAAGGTGGGCACGAACGAATGTGCAGTTTTTTTAAACTTTTGAAAAAAATTAGTTGATTCAAACGACATTTTCTCGAGAATAAAGTCAGCAATGAATTAATTCGTATTTTTATAATGACGAAAATGAAGTTAACGGGATCATGTAAAAAATTTTTAGGAGCAAGCCAAGCCAACAAGCCAAACTACACAACAGGAGAATAGAAATTCAACAGTTCTGGCCACTTTTCTAAGCGCATGCAAAAAAACGGAGCATAAACGCAAAAATGAACATGAATAAACTTTTGCAAATTTTCTAGACCCAAAATAAAAATTTTTTAAATTCCTTTTATTTTTGCGTAGATAGAGAACCTGAAAGTTGCGTGTGAATAGACACTTTTGACTTTGAAAGCTTATATTTCGTTTAATATTTGACAAATCATGAAAACGTGCACTTTGGGTCTAGATAATTTCTTTTTAAATATTTTTTCCATTTTTCGCATGTTTTTGTTGTTAAAACTCTTCAAAAAAGTGGCCAGATTTGAAAGTGCTTAAAAAAGACAAATTGGTCCACTTTTAACACGTGCCATACAAATCATATTTATAGTTGTGCAATGAAACTTCACATAAATATAGAGGAAAAGTAGCGCTTT
>JASANF010006515.1:0-15507 GCA_030248245.1 Trissonchulus sp. WLG1_4
AAAGATCACAAATGGCGGCCACGCATTTCGATACTTGCCTGGGTTTTGATCGAGAATTAACGGGGGACGTGTTTTCAGTGCTTGGAGGGACTCATGCTTTTATGACAGTCTTAACCATTTTTGTTTTGTGCTGCTCAAGAAATGTATCTACCCCTCCTACATTTGTTTGTTCTGAATCGGCATAGCAGATCTGGGTGTGATCGCTAACATCTGGTGGTTCAGTGGGATTTGTACTTTACGCAAGTCCTTCACGTTCAGCGCTTACAGTTTTGTAACTTTAAACTCGTCGTTAATACCGGGTTTTTATTTCCTACTCATATTGCCATTGCGGTAACTCGGTTTATAGCACTAGTTTACCCACTAAAATATCAATCTCTTTTGACGAGAATATATTTGTATGGCTATTAGTGGATTATGTTTCATTTTAGGTTATATTCACGTGGCTGTAATCAACATGTTCCACTACTTTAAGTTTGTGTATAACCCAGTCATATGTGGGTTCACTTTTTTAGGCGTAGGGCACCCTAATTTTAACGGAAACCTGATCTGGATTTTTTTTAGAGGGGGGGACGTTAGTAATATGTGCGATTTTGTACATCGCCGCTGCTTTCTTACGCAGCGTTCCGTCCCAAGGGTCCCAAAATCAAAGCAGTCAAAAAGCTGAGCAAAAACTAACTATCGCATGTGCCGTCAATAGTTTTTGCTTAGCCCTAATTGTGGTTGTTGTAAACCTATTGCCGTTGGTGACAAAAGATGCAGGAAGCATTGGAGTTGTTTTTTCAAATATGTTCTTTTTAGCTAACAGTGCAGTCAATCCGTATTTGTACTGGTTTATTAGCGATACATTTTCGCAAAAAGTTCACTAGCACTTTCTGCAAGTATAAATTAGTCCCAGCCAACCAAGTACGTCAAGAAAGTCAAATTGGTTCGAGTGTGAATCGCACTAACGTGACCCTAAATAAAAAATCATTGGCACGCTGAAGCTTTATTATAAGGTCACATGGGATAGACTAGGGCTGGGCACGGTTACTAGTTACACGGTACACACCGTGTACGCGCTAAGCTTAGTCAATATGTCGAAGTCACTTAATCGAAGTCATTAATCGCGGTTACCTAGCGGTTACAGCGTCTACACGTTATGTATATACCACTGGCGGTCCTAGACTTCGATTTGGGGGGGGCGGCGGAGGTCTGAAGAATTTTTTACTTTTTATAATAGCGTTTTTCGCTTTAGGCTATTTTGTTGATGCATGTATATACCACTGGCGGTCCTAGACTTCGATTTGGGGGGGGGCGGCGGAGGTCTGAAGAATTTTTTACTTTTTATAATAGCGTTTTTCGCTTTAGGCTATTTTGTTGATGCCGCAGCCATATCAAGGGCAATGAATTGAGCCTGTTTGTAGTAAAAACCAGTGGTGTACCCAGGTAAAAATGGAGAATTTTCAATTTTTAGGTTGAATTTGGTCAACTGGAGACGTAGCAGAAATTTTTTTCCGACAGGAAAATAAAACACATGATGGGAACGTCACATCAGACAGAAGACAGTGTATCACATAGCTAAATGCAGCATAATATACTCGTGTATACATGCAAATGCAGCATAATGTACTCATGTATACATGTGTAGGCTTTGATAAAAGGTAATAACAAGGAATAGTAAGCCACAGAGTTGCAGGGGTCTGTGGGCGGCAGCCCCTAGGAAAAACATTGGGAGAATTTTTTGATTTTTAGGCCCAATTTGGTCAATTAAGGCGCATCAGAAAAATTTTCCTACCGGACCATAAAAACCAAAGGGGGATCTTTGCGTAAAATTTCAGTCGGGGAGAAATTTCGAGCAGGGGGCGGCCGCCCCCCCACCGTCCCCACCCCCCTGGGACCGCCCCTGGTGTATACATATGTGTGTTTCTGCTGTCACCTCTGTTTCTTGACATTTAGTAACCGTTTAGTAGCTATGTAACCGTTTAGTGACCGCGTAACCGTTTACTAACCATGTAACCGTTTACACGGTTAATAACGTGCAACCGGTTGAACGGTTATACTAACGTGTAACCGTGTGTAACCGATTAGACGCTTAGTATCCGTGTAAACATTTCCATGGATACTTAACGTGAAAAGTTACACGGTTACACGGATAATTAGCGTGTACACGCGGATAATAGCAGTAACCGTTAGTTAGCGCGTACACGCAACTAGTAGCCTTCGAATCTAACCGTGTGCACGGATAGTATTTTTGTAACCGTGCCCAGCCCTAGAATAGACGAAAAATGATGAAACCTCACAAAATAAAACTTGAAAAAATAACATATAGATATCTATGAGTTCTGGTGATCTCATCATAAAGCTTGAGACGGCAGGAAATGATTGCGTAATTCAAAACACTGCGCAATTCTTCTTGTTTGTGTTCTTCTTGTTTTTAACTTTACGTTGTGATGGATGTGACCCGGTTCTCTAGTTAAGGGTCAATAAAGTTGGAGTTATTTTATTGTCAAAATTAATCTTACGTTTTTCCTGCCGCCGCCTCAGCGGCGGCAGGTCCTTAACGTACTTTCGCTTTTCGTAAAATACGTGTGCTATAACGTTTTTCTTGCAGGCTCATACGTACGTACATAGCTAAACTAGCTGTTGCTAGTCTGCACTAGGCTAAATACATTACGTACGCACGTATATACATAGCTATACTAGCTATAGCTGGCCTACACTATAAATTTATATAGCATGAGGCAGGATGGGATGACCCCACAAAAAACCCAGGAATGAGAATATTGGGAAGTGACAAATATTTTTGATTGAGGCTGACAGGAAATTTGAATTAATTTTTAAATTCGGGGAGGCTTTCTTGCATAATTTTCTGCGAACTTTCAATGGCAACCTAAACTTTATGCCGTCAGCCGTTATCAAATGACCAAGAGAACTGACTTCGCTCATACCAAATTGGCATTTTTAGCCCACTGTCAGACAGTCTGTCAAAAACTTCCTTAACATCTTTTAGATGGTCTTTCCACGTCAGTGAAGCGACGATTACATCGTCTATGTAGGGAAAGACGCCTTTAGAACGCATATTGGAAAAAATTGAGTTTATAATGCGTTGAAAAGTAGCCGGCGCATTACATAGTCTGAAAGCCATAACATTAAACTCGAATATGCCTTCTGTTTTTTGGTAAATTGGGGAACCGAAAGTAGGAATCGAATGTTTACCTGTATTGCATTTACCAAGGTCTGATGTACCCGTTGAAAACTGTGATTCATACGAGCGCAATAGACTGTTTAATTCATGCTTCTGGTTACCAGTCAAATATAAACCACACTGTTGTGGGGGAATATCAGTTAAAGGACTGGAAACCAGGAAAACATTTTTGTAGATTACAGAAATCTTTAGCTTGCGTTTGCCAATTCCCAATAGTAGACATTAATTCCCAATAGTTCCCATTAATTCCCAATAGTAGACAGTACGGACAATTAGCAAAAACGGCAAAATCCAGACAATTGGACGCGACATCAGATGATATAGGTACATTTATAACATTCGATTATTTATACTTTTGTCCATTTGCAAGAGAACAATACCAATTCACGGGAACCAGAAAATTGTCTAGTTTGTGTAATCTACTAAAATCTATAGAAATTACATTAAGACGAGCACCCGTATCAACAAGCGCATCGGCGGTAATATTGTCAAATAATTGTAGAGGAGCAAAATACCCTCAGGCTATCCTGTTGCTGACACTGACGGTATATTTAGTTTTTTGACCCTCCATACCCGGTTGATGTGTCCACGGGTCCCACAGTTCTCACAGGTTTTGTCAGCCCAGTACTTAGCGGTCAAATGACCAGACATTGACATTTGTCGCAATAAACCGATGGTTTTCGTATAGCGAGGACTTTTGGAGAGAAATATCCTCGCATTGTAGCTGTGTTAGCTGTTTTATTGTAGTGTTCAGATCGCTGTCTTTAAACTAATGACGGTAAGCAACATTCATCATTTCCAAAATTCGCTGCCGAATCAATTGGTCTACTGAGTTTCTGATAACTACATGCTTTGCAATCTTACATAACTGACGAAAGAATTAGACGATATCTCCCGTAAACTCCAAATCCATGAACGACTTCAGAGGGTTCGTGAACGGCGTCACATCTACCTCATGCAGCTGTTGCAGAATCGAGTCGAACGTCCATCATGTTTAATCAAATCGCCAAGTTTTGACACAGCATACTTGATAATCTTAAGCTTTTTTCTTCCGTCGCTTATTCACAAACGTTTTGTTTGTTTCAGCTACGTATCGACCTCGGAAATACTGTTGCACACAGCGATCAATTGGACAAATTCCATGTTCAGCCACTACGCCAGTGTAAAGACTAGCTTTTCAAACTAGATTATATGGGCTGTAATGCAAAAAAAATAACAAATTACACATATTGCTTTATAGCTTCGCGTATCACCAGATTTTCATAGCAACTGTATCAAAGTACACTCAGTATCTATGGATAGAGAATGGTAACAATATTATTTCAATAAAAAACATTACAGCAGCTGCAGGTTTAACATTCAACAAAGTTAATGAACAATCTGTTTTCGGTAAAAGCATAAGTTACACGACAATTTTGCAATAAATTGCTGCTTGTTTGGTGCCTAAGTCAGCGGAAACCTATAGCTTCTATGGTGTCAAATGAAAGCTATTTCGATATCCTAAGTGATGCCGAAAACTAGAACTTTTTGCCATTTAGCTAAAAAAAGCTATGGCAGAAAAAGTTTTTACGTAAACTTAGTATTTTTCAACAATGTTATGCAACGGCTGTGATACCAATGATAACACAAAAAATGCTTCAACGAAATCGGGCATATAACTGTAATGATTACATAAAACAGCTTGCACCCAATCAATGACCATGGTGCCAGGAATATGGGTCTAAACCGAAAATTTGTTTTATTCCAAAATTTTATTTTGCGTTTTTTGCTTTGTAAGTCAGCGTTAACGTATAGCTTATTTGAAATCAAATTATAGCCCTGGAAAAAGTTATGGCCGAAAGTCCTATTTCGAAAACATTTTGTTTGAAAAAATTCCTCCGCGGCTACTCACACCATATACGTAATCAACAAAAGTTCCGAAATATTAAAATAGTTATAACTTCCCTCAACGTCGGCGTAGAAACATGAAATTGACGGCATTATACTCAGAATTTTGAGCGCTTTAAAATGACACCTTACTTGACGTTGACCGACGTAACATCCAATCAGCACGGACTATTAATTAATACTGACCGTTGGTCGACATCTATATCATAATGCGACCTATCAATCGATAGCTTTGACAAATTTAAGCGGATGAAACTAATTTTGCGTCGATACCATAACCGTATCAAGGTTATGGCTCCTGGAACATTTCCTTTTTGTTGACTACCTGTAATCAGATCAAATCGTATTTTAAGTCTAATTTGAACTAAATTTGATTTTTTTTCAAAAAACTCTTATCGTCAAACACGACTTGATCTCACGTTACAGAATTAGTCGAACTAGTCTAAACTAGACGCACTAGTCTTGTAATATTAAATAATATAATATAAATATAATGTGTATAAGTAATCCATTATAGCAGATAACAAATTGCTATTGTACCTTTTTATTATAGACTAGTATCGAAAATAATCAAGAATTTATGTATTGTTATTCAACCCCATATTTATTATTTATGCTGTGCATGCATTTGCTTGACATGAAGATTCGAAGCTTGTTGTTTATGTTGCTTACTTTAAATCTGCTTGATAAGTTACAGCGCATTCTAAAGCTCCCGGCAATATAGTGTTATGTGTAACGTGAATGTTGTTTTGTTTTGGTCCACCCATCAATCAATTGACTTTGATTATGTAATTTGGGATAAACTATTGATTAAAAAATTACTTTATGTTGTAAATGAGAATTAGGGCCTATGAGACTCGGGGGCTGTGGTGCAGTGGTAAAATGCTTTACTTCAAAGCAGGCGGCCCGGGTTCGATTCCCGGCGCCTCCATTTTTTTCATTCTTTCCAAATTGGAGCCTCATCTTTCTTTCAACATAATGGCGACTGTGACATAGGATGAAGAGGATAGGGCCGGGTCCTCAGGACAGCCTTATCCCCGAACCGTTTTTGGAGGTGGGTTAGGAGCCCCATGCCCTGGGTTGAGGTTGGCACTGCAACTCTTACCGTACTCGTGCTGTGTGCAGTGTGATTATGTACATAGTGTCTTTATTATGTGGTCCCTCGGTTAAGGGTAAGCCGGAAAACCCTCGGTTTCGGTTAGGGGTGAACCGGAGAAAACCCTCGGTTTCGGTTAAGGGTGAGCCGGTTAACACCCTCTGTATTGGTCGGGAATCGTTTTGGATCGATCGAGAAACCCTGTGGTTGCGGGTGAGGTTTGCGAAAGTAACAAATTTGGGGCTAGAAAACTTGACTAGTTTATTCTAGAGAGCGGATTTTGGAAATGTTTTGTTTGGAAATGTAGATTTTTGTATTAGGTTGCGATTTTTAGTACTTACTGCCACAGAAAGAAATCTATGCGTATTTCAGCAAGGTGCTAATTCGACTTTTTTCCATCGGAAAAGTAGTATTTTCTTTATGGCCATATTTAATATTAAATTTCGATTGCTACTCCATAAGTCAGCTTTTTGTGCATCAGATACAGTGGACATTGTAGTTTTTTTACGCGGCCCCCTCAGGGGCCGCGTGAGGGGGCCGCGCGTATATATACTATATTCAGATTTTCTGAATCCTACGTAATTTTGGGCAGGTCAATTTTCTAGTGTTAATTAACACTGGAAGAGTAAGTAGGTCGATCAGCTACCGTATTCCGTAGCGCACAAGAGCGGGATGTTCAATGTTCAAAAAGTGACTGCCGGAGTGGGCTCGAAACACCAACCTTCCGATTGCAAATCAAATACCAACTGAGCTAACCGGCCGTTGATTATCAGCCAAAGCAGATCGATGTCTAGTGGAACTTGAAAACTATGAAGCGACTCAGCAAGCAGAGTCAATTGAAAAACATGAAATTAACAATTAGAACTTTAGAAAAAATGAAATGAAATAGAACTCGGAATATTCACAACGTTAAACGAACCAACGAACGCTATACCCTAATGTATACTTACATGCATTTGGTTTTGACATCAGCGTATGTATGTCTTGAATAAGAACGGTATTGGTTAAACTGATCAGCCGGCGGCGGATACGCATTTTTTAACAAAGTTAATTCTATTTTAGTGAACTTTTATTAGTAGGTTTACACTTTTCAGACTTCACTGTTTATGCACTAGCCTGTCTGTTATGGTTATGCACAAACAAAATTGACAGAAGCAAGACCCTTGCGTCCAAAATAACAATAATTATTTCATGCTGCAATCTTGGCAAAAAACCTTGCTTTGACGCGCGATTATGGCCGCGTTTAATATTTCCTGCGGAATATAGACACTCCAAGGTCATGATCAGTACTCAATCAGTAGGTACATTTCTCACTCAGCAGATGAGCTTGTTCTAGCATACAACTATTAATTGCAGACGCACGGTTGCATTATGCCTGAACGATGTTTTATAAATTCTCAACTGTTAGCGCTTATAACTACAAAAAGGTGCGTCCTAAACCCTTAATCGAGTGATTATGTTTTGTTCACCATTCATTTATTTCTCTATCAAATGGTGGTTTGTAGCTGTAGCAAATGGCCAAAAAACTAAAAGGTGTCACATTGACGCTGCCTGGAGAAAGATACTCTGAGCATTAAAGGGTTAATAATGCATGATTTACAGCACGTTCCCAAAATGACATATCTGTTAACAGTGTTAAAAAACAAAATATATCTAAACTGTATGTATGTAGCAAAAATGACCAACCAAAGTAGAAGTCTGCTTAATCCTTGGCCGTGTTCATTCGGCTCTCGTCAGTTGTATGTATTTGCTGTATTTGTGTTTTACTTGTGTCGTTTTTATGTATTTGTATTCATAAAGATTCTGTGAACGAGTGTGCATATTTCGTACATATTAACTTTATAAGTACAGCAACATTTTCAAAACTTCTTGACTTCTACTTCAATTCTCTACTATGTGCGTATAGGAAGTATGTAGTTTGACTTGAATAGTCGATTGCCGTCCGTGAGGTCAAACTAACGCAACACTACCTGTTATTTTGGTGGGCTGCACCAAAATAGGTTAACTTATAATAATATTAATTCAAAAAATGAAATAAAAAATTCAAATTCAAATTCAAAAAATTTAAAATGAAACTTAACGCAGACGTTGGAAATGTAGACAACATTGTTTGAGCTTAGTTTGAAATTGATTTTTATTTTTACGGCTATTTTATAACTCAAAAACATGATTTTTCGTGTATTTTTTGAAAATTTGAAAAATTGTATGTAAATTTTTGTGGCTCCAACGCTACTCAGAAACGTTCTAGAAAAAAAGTTTGCACATTTAAGGTGGAACTTGAGTTTTTGAGGTTTTTTGCGATTTCTATGTAAACTTTGCGCCCACAGAACTCAAGTTACAAACAAGACCTGAGCATGAATTCTTGGCTCAGCACTGTACAGTTCCAAATCCCCAGGCATGTCTTTCAATTTTTCGAAATTTAGCCTGTGGAATTTTTAGAGGGCTTTAATTAAGGTGGTAGTTACGTTGGTAGTTAGTTTTTGCAACAAATCACAAAATAATTGATCAAACAAAGTCAAATTTGGCACACACATTGCGAGTGTAGACAGAATTACTTTAGTTTAGTTTAAAAATGATGCTAATTTTACGGTCATTTTATGGCTCAAAAACAAAATTTTTTGTGTATTTTTTAAAAACTTCGAAAATTGTATGTAAATTTTTGCGGCTCCTACATTACTCAGAAACGCCAGTCAAAAAAGGTCTAACGCGTTTTATTTTAGGAATCTTTTCAGCTAAAATATGACATATGTATTTCAGTACGTCACTCTACGCGATCGGTAACTTTGATGTTTTTTAACACCAATTCTGAAATCTCATTCCAATATTGCAAATTACAAAATACCATTTGACACCATAATTTACACGTACATAGTCTCATATGTGTTTATTTATGTTATAGCAGCCTAAAACCTTGGCAGTTTTAATAAACCCCTTCAAAAAATGCAAAATTTCCTCAAACTCATGAAATGATAATTTCTACGCTTTTGTCCGCCATTTTTTCAACGGTTAAAGACAAACTGTGCTTAGTGTAATGTTAAATCGCCCCAATAAAGCCCTAGTTAACTAACTTTAAAATTATTAAAAAATCTCAACCATTTAATCATTTACTTTCGCAATGACGGAAAATGTATGTTGCCGAAAATAGTTAAAAAGCGCATTAACCGTACTGCAGAGTATAATTAATAGGACATAAACTATCCTAAGCAAAATGATAAACATAATAATTTGGATTTGAGTATACCAGTAAACAAACACTTCTGCTGAGTGAGTAGCGGTTGCATTATGAGGCATGAGTGTCAATATTCCACGGGAAATATTAAACGCGGCCTTTTCTTGTAAAGAAGACTTAAGCATGAACATGTTTTTGTAATATATAACGACACTAGGATTTTTCAGATACCATTTTAAACCGTCGCAGAAAATTGGCGCCTACTGGTAAATTAAAAGTACAAAGACGAAAACATAACTATATTATATGAGTTTAAAAAGTTGAGTTTAAAAAATAAAATTGATTTTCGGAAAAAAATGAAGCTCGTCCTGGACTTGAACCAGGAACATCTTGCACCCAAAGCGAGAATCATTGCACTCGATCAACGAGCCTTGTAATAACCTGTCTAAAAGTTAAACATGACAACAGCTAATACATATAGTTTTGATGTTCATTGCGCAATAAGTTGTGAATACAAATGTTTATTAACAACCAAAAAAAAATTTAACTGAACTGTTTTCAATTTGAAGAAAATACTTGTAATTTTTTGACTTTGCTTAATCCACAACAATTGCTGATTAGCTCCGTTGTTTCTTCTAATGTGACAACTGCCGGTTCGCTCAGCGGGTAAAGCGAACGCTTTATGAGCGTAAGTTTGGTGGTTCGAGTCCACCACGGCAGGTTTATTTTTGCATAATTCGGAGAGAACAAACGGAACTGCTTGTTCAAGATAGAGGTACCTACCCTTCCTGTGTTATTTAACACAGGAAATCTGACCTACCCGAAACAACGTAGAGAACGGGATTCTGAATATAGTATATACGCGGCCCCTGAGGGGGCCGCGTAAAAGATCAAGTTATGCTTATTAACACACGTATACTTGTTAATCAAAATTTGTTTAAATTTTAAAATTTTTTAAAGTCTCTTTACGTACTTCATCAAATCACCGCAGAAACTTACCAATTTAACGATGTTTCAAACGTAAGTTCTCTGAAGCACCGGTGGCGCTGTGGATTAGCGTTTGGTTTCTACTAATTTGTTTGTTTGCGAAGCAGAGGTACCCAGTTCAATTCTGGGCCGATGCAAAATTTTTATTTTTTCCTTTTTGATTTTTATACTTACAAAGATCGATCACTTTTGTCATGTCACGTGGGATGTGCAATGCTTTACCCAGCCACTGGGACTGCTCAAAAACTATATAGATATGCAAATGAGTTAAAAATTCAGTATATAAGGGGGCAGCAAAATGAAAATTTCGTCAGCAAAAAAAATGACCGATTGGACGGCTTGCTCTTTTTGTGAACTGCGGCCTTCTAGGAAGTTTGCGGCCCTCTATGTTTGCAACTCAACCTACGGGATTTCAGCTTTGCCCGTTGTCCTGAGGTTGGTAACAGTTTTCAGCCAAAATAATTGCTGAGAGCTGCCTTAACAGTGAGTCCCTTTAAAGGTGACTGCTGTTAGCTTTTGAAGCTGCAGCCTTCTCTTTTAAAGGTGACTGTCGTCAACTTTTGCAGCTGCTGCTGCCAAAGGCTCTCAGCGTAAGCTGAAGAAGCTAATTTTAGGTTAAATAGCTAGGTGTGCGTCTTTCAAATTTTGACTGAGCGTGTGTTTGATTATCGTCAATCAACAGGTTCAACATCGACTTAAAATAAAAAAACCGCTTCTGAGTAGTGAGTAGCTACGAATTTAGAATTTGTATTTAGCAGTCAAATCTGAATAGGCACTTATCTGTCAAACTGTAACTACTCAGAAACGGCTCACTTTTATCAAAAGTATTTTGGGGTAATGTAAAGTAGCAGCGTCATATTACCCATCACTTGACAGTTCTGAAAATGTCTTCACAAATGCGTTAAATTTTTTCTGGTATCAAATGTTATAATCCCCGAATACAATAAGGGCTGACTACGCAGTGTGCACCGTGTGTAATCAAAATGTTAATATTTGCATTTGGACAGAATTTATACAATAACAAAAAAACTGACTTCACTTGAATCAATTTGATCTGGTCGATCTAGTCTGAACTAGACGCACAAGACTTGTTACAATATGAGCTATCCTCATAATTACCTTACTATACTTCACAAGCTGAACTATCCTAACAATTATGATAATAAGAATAATTCAACTTCTCCTAATCATATAAACATACTGAAAACGCCAAATTGTAGAGCAGCAAATTCTGTATTGCGTCTGAAACTTTTAAGGTTGTAAACTATCCGCAAGTTATGACACCAAAATGCCAAACATTTGACGTTTAGGCAGCAAACCATGAAATCTATCTATTTTGACGTTTTTCAGCAAGTACATAAGACAAATATAACCCTTATATTTTTGGTATCAACTGAAAGCTCTTTTTCTGTCCTAACTAACAGTGACAAGAAGAACTTTTTACGCGGGACCTGAATAAAGTTACAGCCTCAACTGCGCTAAAATTGACGCAATATTCAGTCAAAATATTTTGACGTTTTTTGACATATAAGTCAGCGTTGACCTATAGTTTTTTCGGTGTCAAATCAAAGCTGTAACTCTTAGGTATCCAATAGCGAAAACTAAAACTTTTTACGCGGTACTTGAAAAAATTTATTGCCAAAACCATGGCAGTGGTCCAGTATTATTAATATCACTAGAAGTCCACATATTTTGTTTTAAAGTAAAGTTCATTGAAATGTATTCGAAAAATCTGTCAACTTTAGGGGATGTTCGTTCAAGTTTAAACATTTCAGACGGCCAGCGAAACTTAAAAAATTTGTGGGAGTGACTACAGGTTGTGAGCTGAGTTATCAAAATTCGGGGAAAAGGATTTTCAAAAAAGAATAAGTTTCATTTTAACAAAAGGGTTTACTCCCCCACTGACAGCTCACAACCTGGGGTTTCAACCCATTTGATTCAGGAGGCTGGACGGATCGATTTGGTATAGTTACTAGCGATCATTAGTGGTATTGTATTGGCTAATTGGTTGTATTTTGACATTTTTAATAAAGGAAATTTGTGGACTGAATCGGTTCTAATTTGCTTACTGTTGGACTATACTCACCTGCGCGGTTACACATTCTTTCAAACTATTTTTTGGTAAGCTAAATCGTGCCTCTGATTCATTTTGTTTGTTTTATATGCTTATGTATTTACTTCCTACTCGTGAAAGTAAATTGAAGAAATTAAACGTTTCTACATAAGAGCACATGGTGAGAAAACTATAGACAAAGTTTATTTAACAGTGCTAATAATAAACGTTAAGGGATAATCTTCACTAAACACAATTCAAAACTTTAAACTCATTTCATTAAGCTTTTGAGTGAATTTGCGCTAAAAGTTGAAAAATAAGTGTGAAAGTGACTACAATTATTGAAGGCGATTGTTATCACAGTTGCTAAGTTTTTTTTTTAAGCTAAACTTTTTTATAGTAACTTAAGTTAGCAAAAAAGAACAGTCTCGAAAATCAAGAGCGAGCGCTTGCATGATTGTTTAAACCCAATCAACTCAATTCTGTTATACGAATCACTCATTTTGCGCTATATTTGAACTCTTTCATAGGGCTTTTTCACAAATTATATTAACGAGATTAGATCACCACGGTTAGTTCAACTGGGTTACCGTAGGTTGATCGGTATTCATAAATTCTAATAATAGAGCGATTAAAATTAACTGTTTTAACTGCGCGATTAACGACATTAACTTGATTAACGCATATAACGCTGCACATAGCAGTGCATGCTGAAAAATTTTAATGAAAGCAGAAATGAAAAACCTATTTGTGTCGGTTTGTTGAGCCACACGTGCACACGGTTCGTTCAACCGAGCACAGCCCTAGCAACAACATTAAGAAATTCAATTCACAACAAGCACGTTTAGCGAGTAAGGTTAAACTTTTTAGATAGACTGCGTTGCGAGTTGCTTGCAGTGCTGAGGATATTCTTCGAATATAAAAAATTAAATTAAAAATTACAATTAAAAATTTTCGAAGCGCGCATATTTAAAAAACTTACCAAGTACTATCAGTGTTACAACAGTGTCATCAATAATAACCAAAGAAGTCTCCATCAGAAAAAATTTATGGAGGATTAGTTGAGTTAAAACTTGATTAACTACATAAGAGATGCAACGTGATCAACGTGAAAAGTTTAAGTTCGAAACTGATTATTGTATTGCAAAATCGTACACAATAGCCATTTTTTACGAGTTACAGTTCACATTTTACAGCAGCTAAACAACGCACACGCTCATCGTGTGCTAGTCAGCTGATGTACGCTAGACCAGCTCAGCTATTGTTTTGTAGCGAACGGCGTCAATACTCCATAGATGGACTCCGTAACCGCCACTGGGCAACGTTGCCATATCCTCTGGAGTAGTTCAAAATTTTTTACTTCCGACGCACTAATGAACATTTCAAGAAACATAGCTGCGACAGGTTTTGTTAGGTAAATAATTGTTTTCTGCAAACAAAAGTTGTCAGCACTGAACAAACGTAAATGAGAGCACTGAACAGGCAGTTAATTGTACGTACACTATACACACGATCTAGACACACACGCTCACACAAACAGTGTTAATTGCTGACCTAGCAGCAGTTTAACACTTGAATAGGTGCAGTTGTGTGCTCTTGACGCACACGTTTGCACTATAGTATATACGCGGCGGCTGAGACCGCCGCGTAAAAAGCACTCCGCACATTAAAAAATTAAGGAGAACACTGACTTAGGATTAGTGTTGTTCCGTCAGAGAATTTTTGTTTAGTTTTAGTTATAGTTTTGGTATCAACTATAGTTTTAGTTAAGTTAGGATTCTAGAAATACATTAAAGACCTGCTGACCAAAATAAAAATTGGCTTATAGGCTTGCATTTGAAACCATTACATTTGCAAACTGCTCAAATGTAACAACTTTTTATTAACTTGTATTTTAGCATTTAATGATAAGTATATTCTAATGGCGGTTAACGCATCTTTCGATACTTGTTTGGGCTTTGATCGAGAATTGACGGGGCTGTTGTTTTCAGTGCTTGGTGGGACTCATGCTTTAATGACAATCTTAACGATTTTTGTTTTTGTGCTGCTCAGCAAAACCTATCCCTCCTACATTCTGTTTGTTGGAATCGGCATAGCAGATCTGGGTGTGATCGTCAATATCTGGTGGTTCAGTGGGATTTGTACTTTACGCAAGTCCTTCACGTTCAGCGCTTACAGTTTTGTGAGTATAAACTCTCCGGCAATACCGGGTTTTTACCACCACATTGCCATTGCGGCAACGCGGTTTATTGCACTGGTTTACCCATTAAAATATCAATCTCTTTTAACGAGTAAAGTTTGCATGGCTATCAGCGGTTCCTGTTTCATTGGAGGCTTTATTCATGTTGCGATTATCAATATGTTCCATTATTTCAAGTTCATGTATAACTCCTGTCATATGTGGGTTCACTTTTTTAGGCGTAGGGCACCCTAACTTCAACGCTGTACCCCGGCACTGGATTTTTTTAGAAGGGGGGACGGTAGTTATATGTGCGATTTTGTACATTGCAGCTGCTTTTTTACGCAGCGTTCCGTCCCAAGGGTCCCAAAATCAAAGCAGTCAAAAAGCTGAGCAAAAGCTAACCATCGCATGTGCCGTCAATAGTTTTTGCCTAGGCCTAATTGTGGTTGTGGTGAACCTATTGCCGTTGGTGACTAAAAATGCCGTAAGCGTTGGAGTTGTTTTTTCAAACATGTTCATTGTAGCTAACAGTGCAGTTAATCCTTATTTGTACTGGTTCCTCTGCGATACATTTCGCAAAAAGTTCATCGGAACTTTCTGCAAATATAAATTAGTCCCATCTAGTCAAGTACGCCAAGAAAGTCAAATTGGTTCTAGTGTAAATCGCACTAACGTATCGGTAATTAAGAAATCAATGGCGCGATGAGACACCAATAAATGTTTACATGTTAATTAAAAAAAGTAAATGAAACTTCACAAAAAACTTATAAACGAAAGACGCTTTTTTCAGATTAGAGAATTTGAGAGATGACAAAACCGTCACTTTTAAAAACTTATAAATAACTTCCGCCAAAGTGATGATGTATGGATACACATAAACGTCATTGAGCTTACTTGATCTCATCTCTGAAGCTTAAGAGACCAAAAGCGTTTTGCGGAGTTTTAAGAC
>JASANF010006516.1:0-23619 GCA_030248245.1 Trissonchulus sp. WLG1_4
AATGAAGTTCCGTACATACACTTTTTGGTCAGACTATAGTGATGCGACCTTTATGCTCTGGTAAGAATTGACAAATGTAGTACTCCAACCAGCCTGAAATCAACCGATGACTGTACGACTACATGTTTGACTATTTAATGCCTCATCATATCACATGAACGAAACGCAAATGGTTTGTTCATTGTGTCAAAACATTGTACATACATACAAACGACCTACACTGAACATTTATATCTGTCAAATTTCATAAGCTCCATAAGTAAATCATAGTTCCATAATAAAGTTGATTTACAAGTAAGTTTAACTCAGGTGAGGAATGGCCCCTTAGCTACCAGCTATTGTGATATCCTGAGCCTTGGTTGTAAAGTGTGCAATATTTAGGGGACTGTAACTGAGGGCAATTTGGGCTCCTTTGCGGCTTCAGAGTGTCCGCCACTCAACAAGCACAGAACAGTCGCTCTCCACACAAGAGGCTGCTGACACGAAGTTTCGAATACAGTTTCGGAAAAAGAAATGCATTCTTCAACTTCAAACTGAGACGGACATAGCGAAAAAGCTATCCCGGCAAAAAGTGTCAATGAATTGGCTAAAGTTTGCACTGGGCGGGTCATTGTGAAAGATAGAGAACTGCGCTAAAAGCTAGCTCAAACTTTTCACAAAGTTATGGTTCTGAATACCGTTCTGATTCTTTTTTAAAAACTGAATCTATAATATTACAAAATTACATATTTTATTCCATCTAAGCTTTAACAATATCCAAAACTTCATAATATCCTGTATAAATTTAGCTTACATTTACATTTTTTATTGCTCTGTTGTTGACACTCTTGATTGTTGTGAAACTTTTAAGCATAAAGTAAACAGGAAAAAATCGTGATTTTGTACCTTTACTAATCTTCATGTGCACATATAGGCTTAACAGGCTGTTGTCCTGTAATAAGGGGTTATTAGTTACGTGTAATCACAAAATATGTTATGTCATTTAGCTTTTACAAAACTTGAAATCATAGAGATTATGCTTGGAAACTTTAGAAACGAGCACCTATTATTGGAGGGATGCTTAAGTGTGGTCAATTCAACTATATAACAACAATAATTCCCTGTCAACTTCTTATTGTCAACCTAAATTCATAAGTTTCTGTTTAGGATCTAGCTATTTTGTATACCATAATGGAGTCATGTAAACCCCCTCTCCTGACTCAGAAGCGGGCCTGTATGATTGCACAAGAGGCTAGCATTGTGGGATTTGAACTGGTTCAACAATGGCTCTGCTTTTATAGCCCTTCCAAATAAGCTGGTCGCGGTGCTAAAAGCCCAAATAACACGCAATCAAACCACCTCCCTTCACTATGGCTATACAAACCGAGCTTACATACCTATTGTCAGGGTTAGTCTTTACGGGAAAGGGGGGGTCAAAACTAAAGGTAATACTGTCGTCATGTACTTCCTAAGGCCTTTAATACACAAGTAGTCAGATTAAAAAAACGTGACTCTATGCAAGGACTGTTATTAAGTATTTATCTATATATATACGGCATAAATTGGAATTAGCAAACAAAGCAACTGAACTATGTAAGTTAGCATTTTTATCTCCATTTTTTCACAACATAGATGACGTCAACACATGCATACCATTCTATATATGATACATATATAGCCATATATTTTTACTCCTGTATATATAGTACACCTAAAATCCACATACCCATGCTTCACATTCATGTATATATAGTTCCCCCCCTTTTCGTTGAGTTGAGGCCAAGCCTTGATGTAATTTGTGTGGTGTGAAAGCAATGCCATGTGAAGAGGTGGAGTGAAGCTTAGTGATTCAACCGGCCAATCTGAGCAACACTTATCACCAATTTCATTTCACACCACCAAGAATCAAAACCTAGGCCAAGCCAGGCTGCAAAAATGCCTCACGTAATTTATTTGTGGCCATCTAAAGAATAGCTTAGCTTTGATTCTGAATAAAAGTTGGTACTGAAAATGAGAAAAAAATTGCGGTGTACTGGGGTGTTTTGATTTGGAGAGGATTCATACACCCATACTTACAGTCGCACGTGGGTTCACCCAAAAAACTATGAAACAATCACGTTACCTATTGTGTAAGGTACATACTTACGTCACAACCTGTTATGTATGTACATAGTAAGCGGCAAGGTTTTATCAGGGTCTATTAGTTCATTCCTTTACTGGATTAAAGGCGTTAATTTTAATCCGACTGTACTGACTCAATTCAAGACTATTCAAGTACGCGGCATACCGACGCACAGTCAATATTGTTATTCTAATTTGAGCTGTGTCATTGTAGTCCTAGTATCCTACAGTACAGACCAAAATTACTTGCTACAGACTCCGGAGTCATAGCGGAGTCGGAGTCACTTGATTCCAGAGTCAAACATATAGTTGAAACAAATGACTCCGACTCCGATTAGATCCCGGAGTCTGTAGCAAGTAATTTTGGTCGGTACTGTACATATGAGACCAATACATATGTATTTAGTATTTGTCATTGTACACACAAATCTACGCGTCGGATGGGCCTTATGAGCTTAATAGTGGTCAGTGAGGTAGTGTAAATTTGTAATGGCGTTCTGGTGAATGACAGTAGCTGAGCCCAGCGCTAATAAACAAACACAGGGGATATCTTGCACCGAACAAACAAACAGTTCACATGCACCACTGCTTAGCCTGCTGCAATCCTACCTACTATTTTGGTAGACTTTAGTATGCTTAGAAGTTGAAGTGACAATAGTGTGGTTTTTCGCTGCGGGTTTTAGTAGCACTTCTGGTAGTTTGTAATTTGTCTACAACGTTGTATGATTTTATTAGCTCAATGTAGGTATATCTATGTTCAGTAATCAGCTAACGCAATTATGTGCTCTTGGTAAGTACATACATACATAGCCTGGCTACATAGCATTTAGCACCAAGGGTACATTATACACAGGCATTCGTAATAGATTATCCAAAGTACCTATTTAATGTACTCTTGTCCGCAAGTCAATCGACATACGCAGCACAGGTTCACCAAGAGTACATGACCAATATCTTATCCACTATCCCTATTCATGTACTCTTGCTGCGATAGAAGGTAAAACAGCTTAGCACCTGTTGCGCAGTCCTGGTCATGCTTGATTGGTCGTGGTCACTAAGCTTGGCTTTAGATTGCCAAGGTTGAAAGCGAAACTGTAACATTACGTAATACCCCAAAAACGCCAATAGAAACATTTTGTATGGCGTGAGAATATTCAACAGCACAGGCAGACATAAACACACTACCTACTTTTGGACAATAAAAATAGTAAAGAATTGGAAAAAGCACAAAACTGTTCTTACGTGTGTAAATATTTTTTTATTAATTTAGACACAACCAGACACACCTAGCTTATATGTATAATGAATGACATACATATGATAAATTTTTTAATGACTTCCTCCGTTTTTGGCGCAACTTTGCAGTTGATCTGCGCGATTTAGTAGACAAACTTACACTAAAACTTCATGTTATCATGGTGTTATCTAACGGAATAGATTAAATTTATTTTATTAATAACACAGCACCCGATTAAATTACATACTTGGCTGATAATTTATTACAGTAGTTACCTCAATTTGCTAATCCTATTGTTTTAAGACTGTCATTGCTCATTATAGATTACGTTTACCTGACGTTTATGGTATTAACAAAATATATTTTAATCCAAATTGATTTCGAATCTATAACTTACTCGCCAGGTTTCAGTTGAATATCAACTGTGTCGGAAAGGGCTGCTTGAACACAAGGAAGGGAAAGGTGTAAGATGATTAATAAAAGGACATAGGGAAGGAATAAATTAGAATTATGATATAAAGTTATTGTCCTGTGAAGCATCACATGAGCAGGTTTCGTTGCAGCACATCGTGCTTTTGTCTCTGGCATTTCAAGATCGCTTTTGAAAGCACCAGTGGGCTTATAAAATGGCCTAGAGCCCGCTACACTGCAGGGTTAAGATTTAAGGGTTAAGATTTAAACCCGTGGGATTTAACATATTAAGATGATTAAAGCAGCCAATGAAAATATTGTCAAATCAACGCATATCAGAATGTGGCTAGAAATTAATACAATTGTACAGGATTTGAAATTTCAAAAATAACTGCACCACAAAAAATATACAAAAATGTCAACAAAAATGAGCTTTCGTTTTTTTCTAAAAAAACATAAAATACGACTGCCATAAAATTCAACAGTTCATTTACGCCTGTGATTGACGAAACATGAAAAATTATGAAAAAAACATCGTGAAGACATGCTGGTTATTAACTTTTCATTAATGTATGGGCAAAGTTTACACTAAAAAACAACAAACAAAAACTTAAAAGTCAAATACACTATATCAAATGAACAGTTTTCGACATGTGTATTATATAAATATAAAACGTCAAGCTAGGGTGAAAATTGAAAAAGGCTAAAAAGAAACAACGAAATAGTTTGAAACAAAAGACGATTGCAGAAAGAAAGAAATGGCTGAAGAGGAAAAAGTGTGAATGAACAATTGCAGGAAAGTGAAGTTGGAAAAGTGGGGAGGCGAATAACTTCGAGAAGCAGGCTTTAAAAACACTATTGCCCAGTGAAGCTCAGTTCAAACTTGTCCTTAAGGACACAATGACAGGGACATGAGCAAATTTTGGTAAACTGCTGCAAAAAATTGTCTGGCTCGTTTTGGCTACTTTTTTTGCATACGAACAAGTTTTGACTCAAACTTTGTTCATGTAAAAAATTGTCCGACTGGGCCAGTTTTATTGGAATAGCTTAAGGACGAAACGATAAGGACAAGTATAAACCAGACTTAAAACTCAGTTCATGCTTGTCCTTAAGGACACAGGGCCACAAAAACAAGGACATGTTTTGGTCAGCTGCTGTGAAGATTCCATGCAGTCGGTTACTTGGTGCATGAGAACTAAACTTTGACCCCGACTTGGCTCAAGCAGTAATTTATCCCACAAGGCAGAGTAGTTTTTATGAAATAGCTCAGGGACAAAAGGACAGGGACAAGGACAAGGACGGGTATGAACCGGCCTTAAGAGTCCATTCATATTGTCAGTCAGCCGTATGTCCGTATACCGAAACATCAGGCCATTGATTAATATTATTGGTACCATTTGTGGCGTAAAGACTAATCCCGAGAATGAGCAAAGTAAATTACAGTATGTTGCCTTTTTATATACAATAGTGCCAAAAAAACATAGATTTTTCAACATAAATAACATATATTTATGAATCACATAAATACCTTTTATTCTTTGCAAAATTATGCAAATACATTAATGTTGCATAAATTTAGTTTATATATGTTACATTATGTATGCAAAACATCGGCTTTATTATCGATTCTAAATACAGATCGTATTGACAGTATATAATTAAATTGGGAATATTTTCTCAACGGCATTTATGAGTTACAACTTTCACTTTTAAAAAAGTCTGCTATAAAAACTCAAAAACTAATAGCATTGCGGGCACTTCCGTACCTACAACCAAATCAACGAGTGTGCAACAAACAAAAGGCATTTTGTTTGACCAAGCTTGATTGAGGCGTCCATTGGAAAACCAGAATTGCTATCTGATATCGGCTGAGGCCATTAATATAACAGTTGACGGCCAAACGGCCAAAAAATAAAATAACCCACCAAAAACTTAGCAGCAGACGATAAAGCAGGGGGTAAATTTGTGAGGACTATTGCTAAGGAACAGTTAATGACCAAAACTGCTAAGTGTGACTTTTGTGACAGATAGAAATAGAATGACTAAGAGTAAGAATATATGATTTAGCTAACTTGAGGCATTATCCAAATCCGAATTTGCTGTTTTAGTCAAATTTTATATAATATATATACTAACACAATTGGCATTAAACCTTAACGTAACCCAATTAAATGCCACTCTTTATCGAACAAAAATAGTACATATATATTAATAAATGCTATTTAGTCCGCTAAACACTAAAACATTACAAAAAACTAATAGCCAATAAAACTGAAAAAATAAATAAATATAACGGAAAAACAGTGAAGAAGTTATTAATTTTACGTCATTTGAAGTAAAGTGTTTCATTGCAACACTGTAATTGTAATGTTTGATAAATGTCAATTAACGTCTTTAAAAATAATATGCAGCTCTGAGAACCATTGTGTTAATTTCAATATAGTAAAAGAGAACAAAACAAAGCAGCATAATGTAATATTAATATGGAAAAAACGTTAGCTAACTAAAGAAAACTAGAGAAAAATAATATAATAAATTGAAAAGAGCAGATGTAAAATAAGTAATGAAACTAAATGAATTAAGGATTAATATAGTAAAACTAATCATGGAATGAATGAGAAAATTATAGGGCATAAATTCAGGGAGAGAAAAACCGACAAAATTCCTCATAATACAAAAGTCACAATCTCAAAGTGACTTACAACGGAGGCGGGGCTATCACAATGCTGCCCAGTCATTGGTTGAAACCGATGCGGCACCTAGAGCACGAATTTGCAGACTAATACTGGGTTATTTACACGGGGGAAGTTATAATGGCTACTGTAAGTTGGATATCGCGAAAACTTCACCATTCATAATTAGATAATCATTGACCAATAATGATTATCTTGAAAATACCAAAACTTTCTGGACCCTAACAAAAATCAAACCAAGATATTTCATTACGAAAAGAATGGTTTTTAGCATCAAGAGTACAGCAAGGAGTATATACTCTCGAAAATCACGTCACTTATTTTGGCTCATGGTTCAGCAATTTTTGGTCAGACTATACCTAGATCAGCTGTTCCGTTGTGATTCGGTGACGATCTAAAGTACAGTCGGCAACTGTGCATTATAACCACACCGAGAAGCATTAACGCAACAGATTTCGTTATTCTTAATGCATGACCAATGCAATGACGATGACCTTTGTAACTCTATTGTAAGTTGATTATGACAAGCACAAAGCATTGGAAATACGCTTTGCTGCAGTGACATTAGTTTCTCATGAAGACACAAGACACAGGTGAAATGGAATTCGTAGTAATATTAGGACATCACAAACTGATATAATACACTCATTGCACTTTTGTACGTCGCCCGACACCATAACTGTAAATTATGTTAAATTATTTCAGCACTCTGTAGTAATAATGGCTTTCTGGCTATGCAAGGGGGGACTCACTACTCAAAACCAGGAAATTAGAGGGGGTAGATAACTTTTACGGCTTTTGAAGTAGCAGTCACATAGTTATATTTAGCATTCCCTCAAAGTATTTTTTGTAGAAAGGTTAGAGTAAATTATAAAGTTGTGTTTCACATAAACTTGCAAATATGGAGGTACAAGGTCATTGGAAATAAGATAGCATAGGTAAACTGTAATTGAATAAACAAATTAAAATAATTTTGCTATAAAACTATGATGTAAAACAAAAATTGATAATGTCGCATTTAAACATCTACCTTACATATGTAAGTAAGGTAACAAAGAATTTAATGAATATAAACGTTGTTGACTTGATATGTATTTTGTAAAATTCATGTGTATTTATTTAGTAAAAATTATGATTTATTAACAAGTTAATTTATTCAGTTTCCAATTGTATCAGGTAATTACTTTGTTCCATAGTACTGTGGTAGTGTGGTGAAGTACATAAGATACTTAGGCCCCTTAGACAATGTATGTACTTAAAGGGATTTACATACGCCCGCTCATCATCGGCCCAGCAGCTCAACGGTAGAGCGCTGGTCTGAAGATACAGAGATTATAGGAAGAGTATGACACTCTGACTCTCCCTATTAGGTATGCCTGGCAGCTTGCGTCCAATGCGGACCGCACAATAGGCCTTTTCTGCTATCACGACAATAAACGAAGGTGGGGGCAGTCGTGTCCAACGTGTTGCTTGTCAATATGGTGATCCCAGCCATCCAGGCAGGCGCTGATTGGCTGATTTCCCTCAATTCTAGCAGTTGACTCCTGGGACCTGTCGCTCGTACGTGCAATATCAGGTGATTCGTAATGAATTAAACGATAAACGAACACAGCTATCGTTGATGGAATTTGCAGCTTCAAAAAAAGTTGATTAAGGGACGGAATCGGACCATCTGTCCTCAGATTATACATCCAAAGCGCTGCCGTCTGAACCAACTACAGGTTCCCACAATTTAATCTCAATAACTGAATGATTTTAGTGGATCAGTGCATCAGACTCAAGCTTTCAGTAATAATAACTCACCAAACATTGCTACATTAAACTTATTTCAACGTAAATTCTAAAAATATATATTGATCAACAAAATGATTCTCGATGAACCAAAACCTTAATAAGGCTGTTGATGTTATCTTACGTTTGTAATGACGGAGCACCAGTTGTCATGTTAACTTTAACGATTATTAGCAACCCGAAATAGCACAGTCGGGAGTGCGTTAGATTGAAGATCTAAGGGTTCCTGGTTCGATCCCGGGTTTCGGTAACTTTCTGCAATTTATTCTAAATTTACAGTTTTTAATAAGTTTGTCTTTTGCCTTAGGTATATTTATTTTCCTAGAAACTAGGAATAAATATGCATCTTAAAGATTTCACTTTTCGCTAGCTATTCAACGCATTTCATGTTGGCTTGGCCTTAGCCTATGAATGAACGCGATGCTTTTTCCACATTTGATCGCTGCGTTTTATTGATAGTTTTATTTTTGTTCCTTCTAGAGAAGGAACTATTGTTTTGAAACTAACTGTTCGCAGCGTTAAACGCTGCTGAGCAGGCTGCATAGCCTGTATGTTTTGTGTGTGTTTTCAGCTTGGGAGTTGCCTGCTGATTTTTGCGTATATCCATAAAATCAATAATCGATGTAGAGTGTTGTAGTGTAACTTTTTCAGCCTCGGCACCGTAATGTTTCACCAGCAGTATATAAGAGACCCTGAATAACACTGTTTATCGCTTCTTGGAGCTGATATGCTCAGCTCAGATCAAAGCGTAATTTTGGCCGAATGGCTCGCTGCAGCGGGATGCTTAACATCCTGCAGCACTTTTTTGTAAATGTACGTACATACGTAGTTAGAATAGTTAAGAATAAGCTAGGTGGTAGTTTTTGATACGCAGTGCACTTTAGAATAAGCTATGTAGTAGGGTAAGTACCTAAGTTATGCAGTGTAGCGAACAGTAGGGGAATAGATAGATACAATTCAATTAAACTTGAAAGGTAGACACCGGGGAAGGAACATTGCCCCTTTCGGGGCCTATTTTTTGTTTGAAACTTCTAGCTTGTTTTTACACAATTTGTTGTAGGGGAAAAACACCTTCAATATTTTGCATACAGTTTGCTGGAAAAAAAACTACGCCAATCTTTTATATTACACAATTTGAAGTAAAATAATTGCTGCACAACAAATTTTAGCTGACCCACTGGTCAGCTTACTTGAAAGTGTTGCTTAATACTTACTGAAGGTTTTGCCGCAGATTGGGCTTGTTTGCACTACAATTACCATTGTAAAACTTAGTTGAGCAACAGGCCACTAAAGACTACATGTCACTAACAAGTATTCACCCTAGATTAACACAAAACCAGAACTTTACAATAAATTTACTGTACATAAACAAAAAACAATTTAATGCACACAATAAAACTATAAAAGTGATATATTTATTGTTTATTTGTCGACAGGGAGTAAGCTAGCGCCAAATTTCAGACTAAAGCCACTGGAAACGTCGCGAGGTCGGATGTTTAGTCCCTTCATCAAATTCTCGTCTTCTTCACCCTAAAACAAACAAAAAATACATTTCACCCAAAACCTTCACTAGATTCCTCGTATCTACATAAATACCAGTTCAGTAACCATTTTAATTATTATACTCCACTATTATTTCTGTAAAAGTTTAATCGCGTATAAATTTTCCATCTCTAATCCTTCCAGTCAAACATATTTCCCCACCACAGCCGTTGTACATTTGTGCAGCGGTCAACCTGCAGAGAAACACAGTGGACTTAATTTCTGCGAATTGTGCGACATCAATCAAGAGCAGTATTTTCTTCACCTCATTGCCTGACTACAAAAACGGCCCCACTACAATTTACTGCACTCGGTGGTTTACCGTACACACAACCCTGCGTACGCACTGTACGCATATACATAGTCCACAGAGCGGAATAAGAAATTTGGGGACTTGAACGTTGTTAAATAAAAAAATGCACCGAAGGAAGAAACGCAAATATTAATTAAAAAAACTATTTTTAAAATGGCCTAAGCGCTTACATTACGACTAGCGACTGACTACACATAGCTATTTCATGCGAGCAACCAATTTTTTGTGTGTTCAGTGTTCACTAAGTTGAATCATAGCTTTTTCTCAACATAACGTAAATATTCACATTGAAAATAGTGCCACATACCATTAAAATACAGGAGTACAGTCCATAGAGGCCATTCGTAATTAGTGACATGTGGCATACAGTGGCACTATAATACCTTGACGTGAAGGTGTTTGTAATGTAGCTTAATTCATTGGTGGTTGGGATTAAGTCACATTATACACCCAATTATATCAAACGCTGCCAATATCAAATACGTAGTCTTCTGTTTAACTGTCAACAGATTCGGGGGTAACATAGTTAACCCAAAACTCGGGTGTTACGTGTGTAGGTGTAAACTGAAAAGCCGAGGAATAGAATCGGAGCAATCAGGCAATGGGAAAGAACCCAGTAGAACCAAAGGGAGGGGAAGGTTTAATCCCAAATACCACCCCCCCCCAACGCCGATGTATATATTATATATACATGCATTCTGCATTGCAAGAAAGTGCTAATATGCATACATGTAATTGGAGGGGGGGAAGACCCCCCTAACATTGGGTCACAGGTGGGGAGAGGGTCCCGTAGGTGTAGAAGAGGGTAGGGGAGTTCTGGCATACCATACTGATACTAGTAATAGCCTATGCACCAGTCAAGCTGAGGAAGTCACGTGAGCGATTGAAACCAATAACAGTACTTGAAGAAATATCAATGAACAATTTTATGAATGGGCACCTTTTAGACGTATACCTACTGCAGTGTAGTCCAGCTGGCATTTACGAAAGGGTTGGCTTTGAATTGAATGGGCCCTCGGGTCATAAAGACACTCTGAGTACCCGCAATGGGTCTACGCACAACCTGTGCCTCAGACTCCTAGTAAAGTCAAATCACAGAGAAGAGAGTACTTAATGGGAAGAGTATGACACCAGCTCGAATTAGGTATGGCTAGGAATAATAATAACTTGGCTATGTGTTTACGGTTGCGGGACTGTATACATATCAAATCTGCAGTATGTGCTCTAGATATCTAATGGTAGTGACCACGTGGAATTTAATCTTCAAATTTTTTCTCTGAGTTAATTCCTAAAATAGATTAAACGGATTAGATTAAAATTTGTTTTGCCAATAATTCGTGATATCGTTTATCGATGCATACAAAACTTGCGATAGCAACTATTTGCAGCACCTCCCGCTTGGGCACAAAACTTTTTAAGTCTACCTAAAAATCGAGATAAGTTATCAGGCAAACAAATTTTAATCTAATCCGTTTAATCCATCTTAGGAATTGGCCCTCTGATAATATGAACATATTATTAAGAAAGAATGACAGACTTTGAGCAGTTCTATACATAATCTATGCATATTATATTCTAAGGGAAATCCACGTAATTTAAGTCACTGCAACCAATTTCTAATTGCCCACAATACTAAGTGTCGGGTCTATCTATTGTCACAAATAGTCCAATTGACTTCTACCACATAATTGCATCACCCATAATGTCTGCTGTCACTAATTATTGCATAATCAGCCATGTTCAATAACTCAATCAATGTCAAAAGGCAACCGGACAGCTAAAAGATGTAGAGGAATCCTCAGGTCTCGCGTATGCGCATGCCGACACACACAATGCCAATTAGATGAGGCAATCAAGAGGTCAGAGGTCAATCAGCCGGACAATGGGCAGAGTGACCAGTGAGTGACCGCACAGACAGCCTGCTGACATAATCGCAGCTCCCCACGGGCACGCGCTCACAACGCAGACCGACTGACCAGAGCACCAACTGTATGAAGGGGTAGAAGGGGGGTAATGGAGGGGAAAGGGTCCCGAAAAGCTGAGCAAGTGTGCAAAAACGGGACGTTTTTGAAAATGTACCCAAATGCCAAATTTAGGGTGTTTTTGGTCGACCAGGACGGTGCTTAACATTTGGCAGGAGAGGGAACCCCAAAATTTTAATCCCGTAATAATGTAACATGATGTATGGCAACAACTGGCAGTGCACAATGCGGTGGATGACACAAGACACAGGGACCATTTCATTGATTGCATAACAGTTCATTCATTGATTTTTTGTAAACATGCAATTCAGCTTCAAGTATATACGACTGATTCATAAGTACTTGAAGCCAAATTGCAAGTTTACAAAAAATCAAGCTCATCAACTAATAATATGTACCTTTCAAGTTACAAGCTTATTAATGGTGTGACTTTTTGCTAAATTTTGTCTAATATTAGCCAAAGTACAAGACGTGTTGTTTTACGTAAATTTGTCTGCTGAAATAATAAACAGCAGTAGTGGTAGAATTTTTACATCGTTTATTTGCTGAATGGATAAAATGTGACTTTATAACTTGAAGCATATTGTCCGCTTTCACAGTGAGTATATACCCTGGCCAATCAATATAAATACAAGATTCTAAAATAAAATTACAAAAGATCCTGCAACGGCTAGAACTTCTATTATTGAGTCAAAAGGCCACAGGGCATGTCCATTGTAATTTCATGCAACCACGCCTAAGGCTTTCAAAGTTTTCCCTCCACTTATATGAACACTAAGGCTGATCACTTATGCGTTCGACAGTCGTTTTTTACAAATGGTCCGTATTTCTTAAAACGAAAAATTTCTGTTTCATAGTAACTGCTAATGTATTGAAGTCATTCACAAATTATACTCTATCCACTATTTTTTTGTTCAAATCTGACTAAATTTTCATTTCTTATAATTATCTAGGCCTGATTCCCTTTTTCGCATCAAAATCAAGTCAGAGCCAAATCTTACACCAGATTCGGCCTTAAGCGGTCTGAACTGAGAGTCTGAAGTTTAGGATTAGATGACGTCAGAGTCAGAGTAATGTCAACTGCTTAATTTTAGTCTGGACTCAGAATCCATTCATAAACTAACACTGGAAGCAAAGTTTCACTTGCCCTGCATAACATCCCTAACAGCCCAACGACTGTGTACCGTTAAGGCAGCAGTTTCGTTAGGTCCACACTTTTTATTAAAACTGATAACACCTGCGTCCCATTAAGGCAGCAACTGTTTCGTTAGAGCCACAGTGCTTACCATTAGGTCCACAGATTGTGCATGTCACACTATATTTTACAATTACTACGATATCTGAGGTGGGGGGGTCAAATTGCTGCCCTAAAAATCTACTCCGGCGGCCTACCCACACAGGAAGGTGTCAACTTTTCCTAGTCAAACTTTCTAAAATATCAGAAATAAATTTTGCGCTTATTTTCAGTTCCGATTTCGTGAGGGTAGCTTAGCTTAGCTGCCGTTAATTTATAACATTTCACATTCACGTAGAAGGTCAGAAGTAAAATTCATTTCCACTTGAGTCAAAACTACCTAGTATTATACAATTGAACATTGCTGCCTTAACGCTACAAATATGGCCTTAACGAAACACACTAAAGAGTGTGCACCTAATGGGACGATTCTAATCCTGACTTAATTTCGTGTGGCCTTAACGGGACACAGCCGCCCTAACATGACAAAAAACTACTGCACAATAATCGCAGCCGTACATCTAATGCAAAACTTTGACTGCAAATAAACATACCCACCCTTCTAAACTATGGCTTACACGTCAGTGGGTGGGTCGAACGAATAAAACGAATTACACTACCGTATTATGATGATCCCAACAATATTAAAGTACCAAAAGGAATAAACATCTCGCTGCGTATGTTCTATCACAATGAAGCACAGCTTAAAACATTTGAGACTGGTTTTATGCAGTCCCCTTTAATAGACAGATAAATAAATAAATAAATAAACACATTAATAAATAAATAAATAAATAAATAAATAATTAAGAAATAAATCTAATATTAAACCCAGACGCACCAGCTGTCGATAATGTTTCCCGCCGCTGGGTGGCTTGGGCGAGGCCTCGTGCGTTTTCCTGGGCACCTTGGACAGCTCCGACTTGGCGGGCCAGGTGGGGAAGTTCTCCGAGCGGATGGGCTTGGGGTCTTCGCGGAACCACTCGTGCCCCAAGGCTGCCGACGCTTCGATCCGCTTCTGGGGGTAGTAGGTCAGGAACCTGAAACAAAGCCAGCCATCACAGAGGTCAGAGGTCACTCATGTCGTTTTAGGGAACGGGCTTCAGCGGATTAAATATTGTAAATTTATGTAATTAATAAGGTTCGACTATGATGTAGCGACCACCCCCCACCCACACACAAACCTGCTTACGCCCCACGTATATTTCCAAAAACATACACGTTTGTCCCAATTAAAGGGAGATGTACTGTCTAAAACGCATAGCTGAAAAAATTCACACTTATTTATTGATTATTTAGATTTTATTTAGCATAAGATCTGTTGCGAAAACACTGCTGTTCAAAAATAGCCGTGTAGAGACATAAAGCAGAGCGTCAATCAAATTCGGCAAGAGGGGGGGGGGGGCAGCGCTATTCCGACCCCTGAAACCTTGGCCCCTGCTCACTTGTTGATCATCTCGAATCCCGTGTTGCTGAGCTCAGCCCCGAAGCGTCGCCGGAGAACGTTGTAGGGCTGAGCGGTGAAGGAGGAAATGTTCATCTTCTTGATCAGCGGCAGCTCATCGAAGCCAGGCCAGATCTTCTCCGATGGTGTGCCCAGATCCTAAAACACCAACCAAACCATACATGTATGAGGGGGGACCCCTCCCCTCCAAAATCGAAGGGCCGGGGGAAGGGTCCCGAAAGTTTGGCAAAATTTAGTACAAATAGCACTTTTTGAAAAAATTTTACAAAATTTGGCCATATTTAGGGTCTTTTTGGTTGACCAGGGGCGGTGGGGGGGTCCCCAAAATTTCGACCCTGTTACATGTATGAACCAAACCTTGAGTTCAGTTCAGACTAAAAACGTGGTTCATACTTGTCCTTATGCTTGTCCCTACCGTTTTGTCCCGAAAATTGTCCTTGTCCCTGTGGCTTTGAGGACAAGCTTGAACCGGGCTATAAGTAGACACGAAACTGGATTACAAGGTTACTATCATTTTAATCCTATCTAACAAAAGTGTTCATCAAATTATATATGTTAATTCAAACACTGAGCCTAAAAATGTAGCAGGTCTAAAAAATTTTATAAACTTAGGCTATCTCCCGAACCCTAGGATCCAGACCGCCTCTTATTAACTCGGAACCTTAGGGCCAATTCCTAAAATGGATTAAACGGATTAGATTAAAACTCGTGTGCCAACAACTCAGGACAATGTCAAAAGTCTACGAATTTGCCACAGCTCCCGCCAGTACACGAGATTTTTCTTAAATTTACTGCAACGTTGAGACAAGTTTTCAAGGAAACAAATTCTAATCTAATCCGTTAAATCCAGTTTAGGAATTGGTTGGCTTGGCACCGACCTTGAAAACCCGATTGAGCTGATCGATTTCTCCCTTGCCGGCAAACAGGGGTTTCATGGTCAGCAGCTCGCCGAAGATGCAGCCCACAGACCACATGTCGATCGGCGTCGAGTACTCCTCAAACCAACACAGCAAATTCATTAAACAAATTAATGGATTTAGCGGATTAAATTTAAGCTTACTTTGATTAATAAGCACTAAGCAGTGATCAAAGTAGCACCTTGAAATTCAGCGTTCTTTAGCGTCAAAAAATATACTCAGCTCCAGTGACAGTTTTGGCATAAATTCAGTCTAAACAAAAGCATCTGATCAATTTCAACTGCTTTAGTCCAACAGTATCCATTTTTAAACATCGGACTAGTAACTACCAGTACTAGCACTACTTACTACATACTAAAGTCTGACCAAAACTTGCTGAACCCTGAGAAAAAAATGGTGATTTTTGTGACTATTCGTTGTACTCTTGATGCTCACAATGCGGTCTTTTCGTTATGAAATCACGTGTTTCTGTTTGTCTCAGGCTCCAGAATGTTTTGGTCAGACTTTAGTACTCTTGGTAGTGGTATTAGTACAACTAATATTACCTTGATGCCGAGCAGTAGTTCGGGGGCTCGATACCAGAGCGTGACCACGACCGGCGTGTAGTGCTTCAGGGGCGAGCCATACTCCCGGGCAAGGCCGAAGTCACCAATCTACAACAATCACTCACTATCAAGAGTACATAATAGGAGTATAGTCAGAGTATTAATCAGCTACCCTGTTATGTACTCTTGATACTATACATACATGGGCAGAATTACTAATGACAAAGATCGACTTCATTCATTCATTAGTCAAATAGATGGTCTAAACTGAATGGACTGAACATTAGCGTATCTCAAAGTTAGATTTAGATTTTGTGCACTAGCGGGGGTATTCTACATATCTAGCACAACTATACTGGGTAGTGGGTTTCATATACAATCTACAACGTCAAGAGTTATGCACTTTAACGTTATGAATGCTAACTTTAAAGCCAATCAGTTTTTTAGGAAACGATCTTTAGTCTAAACGACATCGTTTTATGCAAAAAAACGTATAAAAGTTTAGATGAGGCGGACACAATGTGTACAGTTTGTGCTAGGAATTAAAACTCAGCACAAAAAGGACGTGAGGCCAAACTGAATGGCTGACTTGGCCAACCTTGAGAATGCCTTTATGACTGAGCAATAGATTGGACGTCTTGAGATCTCTGTGCAGAATCCAATTGTCGTGCATGTGCTTCACGCCGCGCAACAGCTGCATCAACAGTGTCTTCACTTCGCCTCAAACAATCAATCGCATATCAAGAGTACACAATAGGGTAGGTGCGGACTACAAGATAGAATATAGAATCACTATCCGCATATCAAGAGTACACAATAGGGTAATCGTGTACATAAAGAGTACATGATAGGGAAACTGATCACAGTGCTGAACGTAAAGTGTCACCGATTCATTGCCCTGGAGCGTCAGAAGCGTGCATGGGTCCGCATCCCCCAACCAGAATTTACCACCAGCTCACGTATGTCACCGCACAAGTGGCCACATGGAACTACATACGTATGTACTACCGTAGTTTAACACGGGGGGGCATGGGGGGTTTCGATTTTGGTACGAGGGCAAGAAAAATTAGAGCCATGGTTGGTACAAGGGCAAGCAAAATTGTTATAAAATTTGCTCTCAAATATGGGCATTTCTATCAAATTGATGCGATTTCTACATAAATTTTGGCCAAAATTTTCAAAAATAGCTAATTTTTCCGCTAAAACACGGTCATTTTTTGTCTGACTTGGTACAAGGGCTGTCAAAATGTCGGTACAGGACCCCCCCAGATTAGACCCCGTGTTAATGTATGTGTTACTACTGCGCTCAAAAAAATAAAACTTGACTGGTGGGATGTGAACTGGCGACCTTCGGATTAGCAATCCAACGACCTTACTACTCGGCTATGAGTTCAAACATAAACTACGAGAGTATGATACCTGCGCAAAGGGCAAACCAAGTAAATAGATACATCATGATATATCCATTTTGCATACAGAATATTTAGTTGAAAAAACGTCATCTACCTTAGCGAACGACCGGAGGTAAAATTTTGCCGGAGCCGGACCCGGATATAAAATGCCGGAGCCGGAGCCGGAGGCAGTGTTTTACAAAAAAATTTAAATTAAATAAAAAATGTTGACAATTGTGAAAAAATTTTCATTTTTTCATTTAAATTTTTTTCGAAATAGCATTCCTTAATTTTTCAACAGTCACGCCCCATTTCTATACATATGTCTTTACGCACTCACACGATCAGTAGTTGGCTACTGACTAGTGACTGGTCCCGGTTTTGGGTGATCTCACAAAAAATTTTCATCAACGTTGACAAAAATTCGGTCAAATTGACCAGTATGGCATTTTGACTGCGGTGCCAAGGGCGTAGTCAGGAGTCAGAGGGAGGGGGGTTGTTCAGGTTTGCCCGTCTGAACCTCCTTCTTTTAGTCAAACCTTGCAAAATTGTCAAGAAGCGTATATACCCCCCAAAAATAGACAAATTTGGAAAAGATTGCACTTTGTAGAAGATGCAATGCCGTCAATGTCTCTAGCTTCCGGGGATTACCCCCCCCCCCCCCCGACCCCTGTAATTTAATCGTATATCGCCCCCCCCCCGACCCCTGTAATTTAGGCGTATGTAAGTCGCGTAGCCAGGAAAAAACATTGGGGAGGAATGACTTTTCGATTTTGCTATTTTAACACAATAATTTGCGAAATAACAGCACATGCAAACATTGTACTAAATTTGACTGGCCGAAAACATCAGAGCCAAAAGTCAAGTTCAAATCACTAAGTCACGTAGTTACAAGCCTATAGGAGTCTGGGGGCGGCAGCCCCTGGAAAAAAAGTGTGAGAAATTTTGATTTTAAGCCGAGTGTAGTCAATCGGATACGTAAAAATACATAATGCTACAGAAGGATAGTCACCTCCATTGCAACTGGCAGTAATATAATTACTGTAACCGACTAGCTACTTCGTTAACCTTGTGATTTTTTCTCAAAATTTGAAATTTTTGTCAAAGTTTGAACAATAAAAATTCTCCGGCTCCGGCACTTTTTTTGCCGGAGCCGGAGCCGGAGGCTCAAATCCGGCCGGAGCCGGAGCCTCCTGTCGATCGCTAATCTACCTACGTTAGGGTCGATTCATACTTTTGCACCCACATATTTTTTGACTTTCACGTTTTGATAACTTTTTTTATTATTTACACGTTTTGATAACTTTTTTACTATTTATATACCTTCATTTACACGTACACTAAATTTAATCTCAACACCGGTTTGTGTATCCCAGCTATTCAAGTTGAATAAGTGGGATACACAACCTGCAGCTATGAGCTAAGCTAGACCTAAATACTTAACCATTCACACCGTTTTGTTTGTGCGCAGAACACCATTACACATTCATGACCCCATATGTGAAACCAAAGTTCCCTTTTGCCAAACCTCATCAATGATAAAGAATGAGTTATTTTCGGACTCAAAAATGATGCCCAGACGTTTTCCAACTTAAATCACCAAGGCGTTCCAGACAAACGAGACAAAAACCCGGGCGGACCTGACTTTGGCCACAAAAAAGATTTTGATAGCTGATGAGAAATCCGCGGAGAAATGCAATTTCTATATTTCTCGCAAGCCCCTCGGAGAAAACCATCACAGAAAATGGTTTTGGTTTTTTTAGAGGCCACCAGGACAACAAAAATTGCTCTGACTGTGCTCTCAGTTTCTTAAACCTTTAAGAAGGAAGGGGATGTAAAAGGGCAAGTTTGGGTCACGTGATGGGCTTTGGGATATAATCATAATAACACATCTGTTTCGAGCTTCGGCTACTTTTTTTGTTGATAGACGTCACACCAGTTAAGAATACATGTAACGGGGTCAAAATTTTGGGGGGGGGGTTTCCGACCAAATTTTTGAGAACGCTCCCGCTCCCAGTCACCCGCCCGGATCGACCAAAAATACCTAAATTTTGCAAAATTACCTAACATTTTTAAAAAAAGTGCCATTTTTTATTCTATTTTACCCAACCTTTTGGCACCCACACCCACGGCCCTTCGATTGCGGGGGGGGATTTAATATCTAACGTAGTATAAAAACAACAATAACTTCAGTCCGTTTATCCCGCAAATATATAAATGTCCCTTGACGAACAAGCCTAAACAACGAGTGTCTAATTAAGCCACATTTTTAATTTTCTTTAATTGCGGCGCGAGTAACCGATTTAGTCTATTTGTAGAATTTAAAAAGAGTTTGTTTAATAATTTATCAGACAGCTGGGGCACAGTACGCCACTGCGCAGGCCTCATGCTAACGCTAATCAAAATTTTATCCATATTGAACTTTTCAAAACTTTCTGCTGAGCAAAAAAGTGTAAAACCATTTTTAGAGAAAGTTACGATCTCCGTACATGGGCTCATATAGGGTTCTCGTTGAAGTTAACACCTATATCGTATAATAATATTAGAGTATTGTCGTCTATATTATGATCTTTTATTCACACATCCGACATATCAGTTTTTTACTAGCGTGAATGACGGATTTTAAATTGACGAGAAAAGTAAGCAGGGTGGGAATTACACAAGTAATGGGGTCGAAATGCAAGTGGGGACTCTGAGGCTAAACTTGCGGGGGCTTCTCAGCCTGAAATTTGGAGACTATTCCCCCTGGTCGAACAAAAATACCCTAAATATGCAAACTTTTTTCAAAATTGCTATTTTCCCCCTTGCTCAAATGTTCGGGACTCTTCCCCTCGATTTTAGGGAGAAACCCTTCATCTCCTCTCCTCTTACATCGATATACGGGGGACTACCGAATCAGATTTGCGCAAAAACCCAACTAGGGTCAAGGTAAACATGGGGGACAAGTGGACGTATCCTTCCAGGTCGATATTGGTCCCAGTCAGGACAAGAAGACCACATCTCAAGGCCACCATATGTGGGTCTTCAGACCCTGAGACAGAACGTTTCCAGTTAGTTTTTGTTCATGTCTGCAAAAAAACGGCGCTAAGACGGCCACTAAAGCGGAGACCAAACACTCAAGAGTTCTCACAAGCACATTAGAGGGCACGCAGACTAGCTTGTTTTCCGGATATAAACTGCCACATAGTATATACTTATACATACATATTTGCGGATACAAGTTTCAAGTTTGTTACGACTTCTGTAATAGTTTTTTATCTTGTTCTAATTCAGTGGTTCATCCTAACTAAGGGTCTTATCCAAAATTGAACTTATCGGATTAGATTTAACTTTATTTCGTCAATAACGCAGCGTTCAGTTAAACGTAAGTTACTAAAACTTGGCACACACCGAGCAGGGGCGGTCCCAGGGGGGGGGGGGGGGGGGGGGGGGGGGGGGGGGGGGGGGCGGCGCCCCCCCCCCTCGAAATTTTTTCCGACTGAAATTTTACACAAGGGTCACCCCTTTGGTTTTTATGGTCCGGGAGGAAAATTTTTCTGATGCGTCCCCAATTGACCAAATTTAGTCTAAAAATCAAAAATTTCCCCAATTTTTTTCCTGGGGGCTGCCGCCCCCAGACCCCTGCGACTCCGTGGCTTACTATTCCTTGTTATTATCTTTCATCAAAGCCTATGCATGTATACATGAGTGAGTACATTATACTGCATTTGCATGTCTACACAAGTATATTATGCTGCATTTAGTGGTGTAATACACTGTCTGATCTGATGTTCCCATCTTGTGTTTTATATATTCTTCTGTCGGAAAAAATTTCTGATACGTCTCCAGTTGACCGAATTCGACCTAAAATTTGAAAAATCTCTATTTTTTCCTGGGTACACCACTGACTTTTACTACAAACAGACTCAATTCATTGCCCACAAAATAGCGTAAAGTTAAAAAAAGCTATTATTAAAAGTGAAAAAATTTCTTCAGACCTCCGCCCCCCCCCGAAATCGAAGTCTGGGACCGCCAGTGACACCGAGATAATGTATGTAAGCCATGTAGGACAAAATTTCAGCCGGATATAATTTTGTGGTGTGTCATTAGCAAAATTAATTTAAATCTAATCCGTTAAATCCAATTTTAGATAAGGGCCTGCCCCTAAGAGAAGTGTAATTTATTCTTAAAAATTCATTTCCGTTACACTTCTCAGATTTGACACGATATGATATGAACCAAGTCCAAAGAATCAACATAAATCTAATTTAAGGCTCTCAATTTATGCAGTCTAACGATGATAATGTATGCGGCTTAAGCTACGGCTTTTATATATTTTCAAGCTATATAATATTAATATTACGCGTTTAAATGATCCTTTGAATGTTTTGAACAATTTTTTCATCTTACAATCCTATCATAGCGCATAAAAATGCTTTAAGTCTAAACAGCTATATCTTTCTACAAATTTCATCGGAACATTTTTGGTGTCGAATAGATGAAGTTCAGCAATGTTTTTTTCAGTGGATATTGCCAACACAATATACTGATATACGTATCGCAGTATTTGTTATTATAATTGTATTTATAGTTAAACAAAATGTTGATATTTTTCTAAAAGTTTGCGATTTATACAGGGGCGTAGCCAGGGGGGGGGGAATGGGGGGAATTCCCCCCCCCCCGAAATTTTTTCCGACTGAAATTTTACACAAGGGTCCCCCCTTTGGTTTTTATGGTCCGGCCGGAAAAAATTTCCGATACGTCTCCAATTGACCAAATCTTGCCTAAAAATCAAAATTTTCCCCAATTTTTTTTCTGGGGGCTGCCGCCCCCAGACCCCTGCAACTATTTGGCTTAGTGTTCTTTACTTTTGTCTTGCACGACAGCATATACATGTGTATATAGTTGCATTGTGCACTATGTATTTGCTTAATACACTGTATAATGTATCGTTTTAGCAGTTTTATTGTTACAACAATGCCAATTTTAGTAAATGTACAGTTGTTAATGTCAAAAAATTTCGAAAAATTTGCAGATTTGCTAGCTTCCGGACCCTTTGCCGGCCCATCATTTGTAATTTTCGGAGTTTTGAGCTCCAATTTTACGTCCGATGCTGCTGTGATCGAAAATTAGCATTGTTTTTGACCGAAAAATGCTACTATGTGTCGTTTTTTGCGCTAAAAATAGCGATTAAGTGCATTTTAACACATTTCAAAAAATCGAAAAGTCATTCCCGCCCCCGGGACTTTTTTGCTGGGTAGGCGAGTGGATTTATATAAATACAAATTAAGTAATACAATTGAAACATTATTGTTAATTATTTGATCTAGAAATTATGTATTCAATATCAACCTAATTAGACATTTACCCTCTTTTTTAATCAACAAATTACCATAATGATGCACAGTCCTAGTCTTTTGCAATAAACATCGTTATAACACGTCATACCGTTTTCCGTGCAGTACTTGCTCGTCTGATAATTACTTTATTATTAACTTTAATAACTAATTAACTTGATTAACTTATTACAACTTCTAGAGGCCAATTATCTATGGCAAAGCATCAGTAAATTCTAGCTAAATCAAGCTACACACGTTCTTTTTTCTTAACAAATATATATAATGCTCAAACTATTATTATGCCTGTTACAACACAATCACAAAAGTTTTACTTTTTACTAATTTTACCAAAGTTTCTTCCACAGCAAAAAACTTCTTACTTTTCTCATGTCCACAAAAGTGCCTCCACAATCCTATTAAAAACGGGACCGTTTATCCTACCAAAAAAACTTAGAATAGGGAAGAGTGTCATATTCTTCCCTATTATGTACTCTTGATACATGTAATGAAGAACAGAATCGGAGATGACCTCTTTATCTATATTATTATAAAAATGCCCTTTCACCAAGGGCAGAAGTGTGGGTAGAATAGGAAAGTTGGCTGAGCTTATAGCGGAAAAATGCTAATAAGTTTGTCAAACACCCGGGACAAGTTTTGCAGAAGAATAGGGAAACTCAGCT
>JASANF010006518.1:0-42476 GCA_030248245.1 Trissonchulus sp. WLG1_4
AACAACCTGCGCTGCAGACGTGAGAAATTCGGACTTTAGGCGGCGCAGCTCGCGAATTCTGACTCTCTTCAAAAAAACACCTAATAGTGATTGAGCTGGCTTAATGAATAGTGGCGGAGGCGGCAGTACTTGCATTATAAAAAAAATTTTAACTAGCTCTATACAACTAGATTTGAGTTCGTGTTCACACATATTTGTTCAAACAAGTTTTAGTATGACAAAGCTAACGTTTGTATGCTCTCTAATGTGCAGCATTAGTTGTTCCCGCCGCCGCTTCAGCGGCGGCAGGTCCTTAACTTACTTTCGCTCTTCGTAAAATACGTGTGCTGTAATGTTTTTCATGCAGGTTTGTAGGTACGTACATAGATAAGCTAGCTGTAGCTTGTCTGCACTAGACTAGATATATTACGTAATACGTACGTACCTACATAGCTAAACTAGCTATAGCTGGCCTACACTAGCTATTTTACATCTGCAATGTAGGTTGCGCTAGGATCGCTAATTATATGCAGATATAGTCATATCCTGTATATACAGGCTGGTTAAGTTTAGGCATATATACATTATATATATATATATATATATATATATATATATATATATATATATATATATATATATATATATATATATATATATATATATATATATATAATATGAATTTTTTAAATTAGCAGTTATTTCATCATGTTAGGATATAAATTATTAATTTTTTCACCAGTTTAAGCGATGGTAGTTTTATAATTTGTGGTTAAACTAAATTTTAATCCTATGTTTTGTGAGATTAATGCTTCATTTGAAGTAAATGTTGGCCTGATTTTTAAAACAGTTTTCAAAACACTAACCAAAGAAAAAGAAAAAGTTTAAAAAAAAAGAAAAAAGAAACTTCTTGGATTTTCTGCCAGAAACGTCTATTCGCTATTGTACTCGAATCCTTCACAAAACATGAATGATTTGTTTTATAACGAAATATTCACCGAAATATCTAACATAAAATTATTATGTCATATATCGACGAAGTATTGGGACATAACGACAAGCTAAGCTGGGACAAAAATAAATGGCTAATACGACAAAAACAATATAGGGCTCACTTTATGAAATTTCCAATTTGCATATGCAGTATGATTCTAAAAACCGCAGCTTCAAAATTGCTAAAATGCAACAGCTAAACTATATGACATAATGCGCCAGTTAATATTTTTGTATAGTTGGTAATTTATGTGATTAATGTATTTTTGCTACATATGTTTACAAATGATAGGCTCATCTAAACAATTCTCAAACTGTCTGCTAGTCTCAACTAGTCTGCAAACCATGAAAGTTTGCAAATTCTTTATTTTTTCATTTCCTTTTTTTAAACTTCAATTTTTGTTTGCTAATTCTTTGGTTAGAGTTTTGCAAACTGTTTTGAATTTCAGCCCAACAGTAACAGCAAATGAGGCATTAATCTCACAAAAGCATAGGATTAAAACTTAGTTTTACCACAAATTATAAAACTACCATCACCATGACTGGTGAAAAAATTGATAATTTATATCCAAACATGATAAAATAACTGCTAATTTAAAAAATTCAAATTGTTGGAAGTAAAAAGGAAAGCTAGCAAAATTAAGTCAATAAATTAATATGAAGTCATTAAGATTAACACAAAAATTAGCATGGACTTAAAAATTAATTAAAAAATGACCGTGAAAAATTATATCTATCAAAATTTGTGTCCATAAAAATAAAAACGTACATTGTTGTAGAAACTGAATAATGAAATTCAACTGCCAAGTTATGAAGTCATCACTAGATTTATGATGTCCAATGACAACTCTATTGTTTAATACTGTGCGAGTTCAGATTTTATGCCGAAACGGGTGGCTAAATTTACACCTTTATGTTGACATTTCAGTCTTTTGACACCTGTGGCGAGGTGTATTAAAGATTGTTTGTTTGAGTTTGCAGACTTTCTCCGTTTGTAAACGGCCGCTCGGAGTTTATTGACTTCCAATATTAGTTTACTAATCTTTGGAGAAGTTTGCAAACGTCCACTAGGCCCATTTAAGCTACGCATTGTACATGTGCTCTGATAGGCTGCATGTTAAACTGCCCAACACACACGCTAAAGTCTGACAAAAAATAGTTGCGCCACTTGAGAAAACAAACCATATGATTTCTTTACGAAATGAATAGATTTTGACTATCAGGAGTACAACGAGTAGTCGCTGAAGTCATGCCATCAAAATAAGTAAATGGCGCATCTACTTATTGTCAGACTTTAGTCAGTGCGCACTTTCGTTCTGGAAACACACTTAAGTTATCACTTTTTGTCAATTCTCCCACCAAAAATTTAATTTTTGCTTCTATTTGACAAATCAAAATTGACTTGTAAAAAAAATAAAATTTTGTAAACCCCAACGACTAAATGTATTGTATGGTTCTGAGTGGGCGCTGACAAAAACAATACTAGTAAAAAATAAAAACTGTATAAAACTTTTGCTGCACAATTAGCATTTCCTATATTTTTATAACTGATTTTTGCCTTCAGTTGGGTGATGCATCCCTCTGAAACGCAAAACGTTCATGTTGTTCCAGTCTATAAGGGCAAGGGATCTAAAAGCTCACCTAATAACTATAGAAATATATCACTTACTTGCGGGGCTTCTAGGCCTTTTGATTCTCTTATACGTAAAAAAACCTGACTTTTTTAAAATATAGTATTCTTGCTAAGGGGCAACATGGCTGCCTTCTAGGCAGATCTGCATGCTCCAACTTGACACACTATCTTAATTCTTAAACAGCTTCTGTTGACAGCAAAAAACGTGTTGATATTATGTATATTGACTTAAAAAAGCTTTTAATTCAGTTTTTTACCAAAATTAGAAATTAGGGAATTATAGATTTGGTGGAAAATTTTTAGACTTAATTATGGCTTTTGTGTCTAATCGGAAACGAGTAAAAATTATTCTTTTGGAATTTGCCAGTGTTATGTTATTTTGCAATAAACTTTCGTTTCGTTTATTTCGGGAATTAAAATTCCATTAAATTATCGAATTTACTTTGAAGTATAAAACATAATCTTATTATTACTTACGTACACTTTCTGAGATAATTATCACATTTATTTTGTCGGTATTGTGTGCGAGCGTGTGCGAAAATGTTGAAACTGAAGGATTTCACAGTCAAAGGCATCTCAATTTATCTGCTTATTATCTTCTTAACAATGCCTCTTGCTTTGCGTGTGTGTGCGTGCGTTGTGTGTCTGCCTTAGTAATGGCAAGTATGACTGACCCGCTGAATAGCAGTTATCTGTTTCGCATGTGCTGTGTCTGTGTGTTGTGGTGGATCTGGAAAATTTTCCAATAAATATGATATACTAGCAGATTATGTAGCAACATATTGTGTGTGTTTGTACGCAGTGGATGTTGAAAATGTCCAAATGTCTGGTCAAATAGACAAATATATTGAAACAACTTGTATAGGTGGTTTACAAGTTAAAATAAAAGAATTAAAATTAATGGAACTATACATGTACTGTATGAAACTGTGGTGGTTCTCAGCAGATAAGTGAGGTCAGGTTTAGCTAGGGTGATAAAACTAAAGCATGGGCTGTACTCTAAGCCTATTATTTTTACTAACTTTGGTTAAAACACCCAATAATTTTTTGTTGCTAAAAGTGACCAATGGTGGAGAAACTCCGAGGGTCCCATAGCAACTCTTAATAGAGTTAAAGTCAGGACATGTTATGACTGCTTTCAGTTTCTGAACAGCTTTTACGAGTTTTCTTGCAAAATGAGTCTGCAGCACTTCTGCATCGGAATATTTGGGCTTTGGACTGCCTATCCGAGCTCCAGAAAAGAATGGTGGAAGAGGAGGCCATGGCGGTGTTGACGAGAGCAGCGGTACCAACCTGAACTCACCTGTCCACTTTCGATGATCGGAACTGGGAACTCCACCACGACTCCTTGCGCCAGGAACCACCATGTTTAGCGTTTCATTATTCTCATTATACTGATTTTGCCTATTGCAAGGCATCGCACTAATTTTTGGCTGCAGTATTTGGCATGGTGAAACGTCCAAGCCCCTCAGCAAATATGCAAAGGTGGAGCTGGATGTTCGCCGGATGACCGTCGCGGATAGTGGACCGGAAGCGAAGGTTGTGAAGCTCCAGGTGGTGTTTCGATTGAATTGGTGGAGGTGGAGCGGCGATACAAGCAGGTGTATCCAAAAAGTACTTGGGACTCGCCGGATTCTGGACCGTTAGATGGCTTGATGGGACTGTCTTTTCAACAGAAGTTCTCATTAGCAATACAGAAGCGCCGGTATGCGGTTGTTGCAAGCGGTACACGACTTGTTGCCGTAGGATTGTGGACTTCCCCTTAGATGGGAGGCCTACGCGGATCATCACTTTTTTCTACGTGCTCTGTGGCCACTAGCTAACTACTAGCTAGTGGAATTAGCCTCACTCAATTTGACTATGACTAGGCTTGTTTGCCGATTATCCCTACAGCCCTCTTTATGGCTAACAACTTCGATTTTGGTACTAAGATCCCTGAACCATCATTTCTATACTACTCGCATTTAAGTATAAGTTAATTTTGTTTTAGTTTACGTATGGGCTGGAATTAGCTGGCACGGTGCAACAAAAATATGCGTTTTTATTGGTGAAACGCGAATGAACAGTCAGTTCCTTTGTAAAATTTTGCAGCAATTTTATGTCCCCTGTCTAAATAACCATCCTAGATTCGTGCTCCAAATGAATAACGACCCAAAGCTCACAAGCAGTACACAAAAAAGTATTTGCAATTATTTGATGTCAACAAATTTGAAGACTGGCTCGCAGAAAGTCCAGATTTTAACCTAACTGAATGTGTATGGCACCAACTGAAGGATTATTTAAGGGCCGAAATCAAGCCGTGCAATTTGTAACGATTGAAACAAGGAGTTTTCAAGTTTTTGGTAAAAATTGACTTGGGAACAGTGCAGAAAATATATGACGGCATATGATGAGTCTAGCGCCTTTAGTAAAATTAAATGAGAAAGGCCTTACTTTGAGGATCACCGCTGGTCGTTTATGCTATGCTCGTGCATTAATCTGTTTCTTAAACTAGAATAATTGTTAGTGATAGTGGCAATATTCGCTTTACTACCAGTCTATTTCGGCTTTGATTGCCACACGTCACATTTCTGGCAATTTCTGGACTTCCTAGATTCTCACCGCAGTGGGTGTCCAAATCACGTATGAAACGGTATCGACAGAGGGATGCGCCGTTACAGACGACGGAGAAAACCCTGGTACCTCAGTGGGGCTTGGAAGTAGAAGCAGAAGAAGAACCTTAATTACATTACAATTATTACACCACTTTACCATTTACCTGAGTTAGCATTATTTACCCTGAACTTTGTTAGTTTGATTTGCTGTGGTGTGCACTGTGTTTACCAGTATATATAAAAAAATGATGATTGTGTGTTTTTGTTTTTTTTACTTATATATAATTGCAATTTGGTTACATTGGTTTACAACCATTACAACCAGGTTTACAGTCGTGTCCTTACACTCATTGTTAGCATCTGTCTGCTGACTAGTATCTAGATATCATTGGTATCGTTAAGTACAATAGCTCATTAGCCCTAGTCTCACTATCAGGTAGCGTTGCGACTGGGATCACTATTATCCATTGAACTTCTGTTCGCTCTATGTACTTCACAACACTCGTACCGCTATTTTGGTGAATCTCACATCATTACTTGCCTGTTGAATTCATGCTTACATCGTTTCAGAAAATTTGCCATTACACGTAACCAGCAAATGGAGAGCTCCTTTGCGGATGCATTCTTTGACGGAGAAGACGGTTTTAACGCCGCCTCTGTAGAGCATATCACAAATCTGAGTACTCTACCAGCAGACGACAGTGCGAAGGAGCGACTAGTTCAGACGTGTACGCACATGCAGAACGTTCATCGCAAATTACGCGAGAGAGTCATCCAGTTGGCTACCTGGGCACAACGAGAGGGTTTGCCCGTACCCTGTCCCAGAGCCTCTATACTGAGCTGGCGTTTAGATCCGCGTAATGTGCTGAATAGAATTATGAACGGACGCTGCATTTTTCTGAAAAGCCCACACGAATTTTGCGTACAGCTCGATTCTAATCGTGAAAAACTGCAGGACATTCAGGACCTTATCAATCGACCCGTTTACGAAGAACACGATGCTTTTTTTTCAGTAGTAATTTGGGAGGGTACGGCGACTGCAAATGTGACTAAACATACTTGTCACTGGAGCACCCCTTGTCTACGCTCGCACACATGCAGCTTGTTTTTACCAGTTTATAAATTATGTTTCCAGTAGCACGGCAAAATAGGACAGTGAATATCGATTGCAAAGTTTAACATAATATTTTTGTCATTATTCATCATCATCCGTAAAAGAAAATTAGCTGAATGCAAATACGCCATGCTGATTTATACATAGGTACAGATGTAGTAAAATCCGTTTGAAAACACCAAGAATTTCTGCTTAAATATTTTTTTACATACTCTTGGATTTATGCTCTAGCAATTAACAACTACTTGTACTGTATTTAAAAAATATACATGTTGCATACATCAATTAAACTGTATTATACTTTAAAAATAAAAAAATATTTAAAATTATAACCTTGAAATTCAAAATTTAAACCTATGAGCATACTCTACTAAATGCACACATCAAATAATAACTAACGCAACGTTTGCCCGAAGCTTATTTTACTGGAACTAAACTAACGTCACTAGTTGTTAGCATGTACATATGTAACTAAAGTCATGTGGTAAGTTTGCAAATACATATGTTCACGAATCATCATATTGAGACCGGAACACAGCCACCCATCAAGAAGAGACCTCATTCTTTACCCTTCAGTCAACGACCTGCCATTGCCGATCAACTAAAAATCATGGAGCGACAGAATATCATCCAACCATTCACTTCTCCTTGGGCGAGCCCAATCGTGGTCGTAAAAAAGAAATATGGCAGTAATCGCATATGTGTGGATTATCGACGTTTGAATTCGGTCACCGAAAAGAATGTCTGGCCTCTACCAAAAATTGATGAAACTCTGAGTAGCCTCGGTGGTGCCGAATTCTTCACAAGCTTAGACCTGGCCTCCGGTTACCATCAAATTGAAGTGCATCCAAAGGATTGTGCGAAAACTGCGTTCACCTGTTTAGCAGGACTATTCGAATATACTAGGATGCCGTTTGGATTTTGTAATGCCCCCCGCTACCTTTCAGCGCCATATGGAATACACATTAGCAGGCCTTCAATGGAATATCTGCGCCGTCTACCTTGACGAGTTCCTTATATACAGCAAAACATTTGAAGACCATTTAGCGCATCTGGACACTGTTTTCGCACGTTTTCGAAACGATGGTTTGAAACTGAAGTTGAGGAAATGTCGCTTTGCGCAAAGAGAAGTATCATACTTGGGTCACCTAGTCTCTCGCCACGGAATTAGACCAGAAGCGGAAAAAATACGAGCAGTGAAACAGTGGCCGGAACCAAAGACTGTCCGAGAAGTGCCAAAATTTCTGGGCTTTGCCGCTTACTACAGGAGATTTGTGAAGAACTTTGCCTAGGTGGTGCAGCCGCTCAATCGGTTGTTGGCGAAGAATCAAGCTTTTGTGTGGACAGAAAATTGCGAAGAGGCGTTTCGCGAAATTATACTTAGGCTTACCTCTGCTCCAGTACTAAGGTTTCCAAATATGGCGGAACCTTTTCTTTTGTACACGGACGCCTGTGATGCAGGGCTGGGTGCTGCGTTACATCAAAAGCAGTTGGGAGTCGTATTTTTAAGTCGAGGATTGTCAAAAGCGGAACGCAATTATAGCATAACCGAAAAGGAGGCACTCGCAGTAGTGTGGGCTGTAAAACGGTTCCGAGTCCACCTGTATGGGACATCGTTTATCGTAATCACAGACCATGCACCTCTGAAGTGGTGGCTGGAAACTAAGGAGCCAGCCGGGCGGCTCGCAAGATGGGCACTTACGCTGCACACCGTATGACTATTCAGTATCGCCCTGGACGTACGCGCTCCAACGCCGATGCCCTGTCGAGAGAATTCAAGGTTGCCACCATTATTCCGCGTCCTGCAGTTGAGATGTCCCTTTTACTACCTTTAGAAAGATCAGTTACCGGAGAACGGCCGTGAGCAAGGTCGGGTGAAAAGGTTCGTTCAAAGAAAGAAATCATTTAAAGAAAGGAACACCAGACCAGCTGCAGCTCGTAGTCCCTAGAGCGCTTGTTTCTGATTTTATAAAGATGTATCATGACGAACCGGTGGGTGGACATTTAGGCTATGAGAAGACACTTGAGAAGATAAGACGAAATTCTTTTGGCCAACTATGAAAGTGGACATCAAAAAGCATTGTGCCGAAAGTCTACCTTGCGCAACAAGAAAACGTCCTACCCAATATCAGCGACCAGAGTTACAAAGCATACCTGTTTCTGGACTTTTTGACCTGGTAGCAGTAGATATTGTGGGGCCCCTACATCAAACATACCAAGAAAATCGGTACATTATTGTCTTCATGGACTACCTCACTAAGTGACCGGAAGCCTATGCTTTGCCTGAAGAATCCGCGAAAACGGTGGCAAGGATTTTTGTGAACGAGGTCGTAAGTCGACATGGGACCCCCAGATTACTCGTGAACGATCGTGGTTCGAATTTTATGAGCGCCTTACTAAAAGAAGTCTGCCGTATACTCACTACTGAGAAGATCTTTACTACGGCCTATCATCCCCAAACGAATGGATTGGTAGAAAGATTTAATGGCACTTTGGCGACAATCATTTTAATGTACAGAGATTCACAGCAAAGAGAATGGGACCAATGCCTACCGCTTGCTCTACTGGCCTACCGAACAGCTGTTCAAGCGTCCTCGCATTTCAGCCCCTTTTTCTTGCTCTACGGTAGAGATCCCTTGCTCCCGCGGGAAGTTAATTTAGTGCCGCCGTCCACGCAATACATGGATGAAGTAGAGTATGCTGTATGGTTGACCATAACCCTAAAACAAGCTTTCGAACAGGCAAGAGCAGCCATCGCACGGGCAAAGGCTGCCCAAAAGCAACAGTATGACAAGAAGATACACGCTACACTAAGAGTTGGCGATCGTGTTCTACTTTGTAATCCCTTGCGCAAGAGGGGGTGAGGTCCAAAATTGCGCACCCATGGTGCGGTCAACTGAAAATCACCAGGATGACTACCTCAACGGAGCGGACCAGTATTACCGAAGGAATGCGCGACTTCAAACCCCAGTGGGTAACGCAAGCCAGGCTGAAATTTTACAAGCCAGAACCTTCCTCCGCTCCTGCAACCGCTGCGCCTGAGACATGGGGATTGGAAGCAGAAGATGATGAATAAACCTCTCCGTCATTGTTTGCATGTTTACAGTATATACCTTTGTACATAAGTCACTATGGTGTGAATTTAGCTTACTGTTAGGTATTCAATTACCTAAACAGTTAGGGTGGATTTCACAAAGGTGGTTTTACTAAACCATTGGTTTTACGAACGTTTTGCATAATTTGCACTTAATTTCATTACGAAATATCGAATGACTCGTTACGAATTTCGTAGATTTTCTTAAACCTTTGGTTTAACTCAGTTGAAATTTCAGCAAAACAGAGACCTGCTGTGCTGCAGGTTTGAAATTTCAACTGAGCTAAACCAATGGTTTAAGAAAATCTACGAAATTCGTAACGAATCATTCGATATTTCGTATTGAAATTACGTGCAAATCATGCAAAACGTACGTAAAACCAATGGTTTAGTAAAACCACCTTCGTGAAATCCACCCTTATAGTCGCAGATCATTGTCATCTCTGTTTGTTTGCAAATTAAATCATGCTTTGTGGTTCGTCAACTGCCATAGGCTATATGATTATGTAATGCTGGTTACCTTAAGCTGGATAGTGGATACCTTGGCAAATTTTTAGTCACTTATATATTATTGAATGTTCGATTGTGTCTGTTTTAGAGACCAAATTTGCCTACCTTATTCCTTCAGCAATTATTTACCGTGTTCACCTATTTTTGGCATCAAATGTAAATTGTGCAACCTGTTATTGGTAACGCTGCAAAATTCAGGGCAGCCTTGTCGGAAACCTTAGCCTGATAGCGCTACTGGATGTTGCGCCAGAGGATAGACGGACATTAATTCTGTCAGTGGGCCGGCTACAGGAGTTGCATGTGGACTTGCACGACCAGACATTGCAATTGGCGACTATCGCCCAGTTTGCGAACACTTCGGGCCCAATTGGGGAGGAAATGAAAAAAGGACCTCGGGCTGAACCACCGATGGAACTTACGGAAGATCCCAACGTCCCTCCAAACATTGAGGACCCATCGACTATAACAGACGACCAATCTGAGGAGCCGATGACGGAACCAATGGGAGAAGTCACAGAAGGTATTATTGTCGTCCTGACCAATGAGGCACCATTGACTACAACTGACGTCCAGATCGAAGCGCCAATGTCCGAACTAATGGGAGCTCCTGTTGCCACTACAGACAAGGACGATCCATCAGGCACCGCTGACGGTCAAGCCGCCGAGTCAATAGCTGAATCTACGAAAGAAGCTACAGAAGCTCCTTTCCCTGCTACCTATAGTGACGTCTCATCAGTGACGGCAGACGGACAAGTCGGCAAGTCAATAGCTGACTTTACGGAGGAAGCTACGGAAGTTCTCGCTGCTGCTATAGACAATGACGTCTCATCAGTCACGGCTGATGGTCGGTGCGGCAATCCAGTGGCTGAAATTGCTGAAGATGTTATGGAAGACCGTACGGTTGCTGTAAATGAAGGCATCACAGCTGATGCTAATAAGACAGAAGAGGAAGTGGATCATACCTACTCGACCAATGACGCAAATGATAATCCAGAAGCGTCTGGCGAAGATGATTTGTCCATGAGCACCATGGAGTGTGTGGATGCAGCGGAGGAATCCGACACCAATCTACCTGACACTACACTGACTGACCGTTCTCCAACCTCAACCCCGTCCGAAAGCGCGTCCGACGAGTCGGTACTCTCTGCAGCCAATTTCAAACGTGCTCCAGACGGGCGTCGAGAAAATGAAACCGGCAAAAGCGACCATGGCGTGCTCCAAATTTTTGAAGACAGCATTTTGTCTTTCTTCTACCCCGCGTCGTTCTCGATGTATGGTATCGAGTTCTTGGCCCCGATTGTTGCAGTACTCTACCTCGTGCTCATGAAGCTCGGGAATCGAATGCAACAGGCTAAGCATCAGGCAGCCTGGTTACTAATGTCTGAATCCGTATCCCAGGCAATCGGTACCACCACCAAAAGCGGCTATCTCGGGTCTCCGTGGCGGAGCTGCGCAACCGATGCGACCAGCCGCGGCTGCCGTGCTCCAAGTCCGAAGGTCTACCTCCTCTGAGTTCCACCTGCACCTTCGGCAGCTTTCCCACAGTTATGACGAGTGCGAGATAGCGCACGGATACGTACCTAGGCTGGCTGAGGAATGCTACAAATTATCGCAAGCGTTTATGGAATTCGTATGCGATCAAAAGGCGTATGACACCATCCTACCGTCCTTCTGTCGATCTGTGCCGTTGAAAGTTGATGCCGCGGACAGAATCTCTGCTGGCGGACACCGCTATGTGCTCGCGGATTGAGTTTCTACATCCGCAAGCCCTACACAGAAGTCACGGTCTGAGGGTGAGCTCGTCGTCACCACACCGCTCTGCGGTACATCAGCTGTCCACCATTGCCGACATTGGCGGCTGTGCTATCGTCCTTGCCATTTTTGGAGTCGACGATATTGGCACTGACAGGAGTGAGTCGGAGCGTCACCAGCGTTATCATGCTCTTTTCGATGCTGTCCACCGGTGCGTTCATGGAAAGTTCTTGTGCACCGAGCCGCCACCTCGTCGTTGGGACAGGATGGGCCCAGTCAATCGCGCACGGGCGGCAATGCACAAGGAGGCGCAGGGACACGCCAATATCGAAATCATGTCTCTGGCCGCGATTGATGACCCGAACCGCATGCTGCACTCTGGTAACGGGGTGACGTTTGCGGGACATGGGGTCTTGCGGCTGATGCGGATCCTGCTGCAGCATCTCCCGCAGCTGCGAATGATCTTTGTGTGGAATGCACAAATATAAAATACTGCTACCTCAGTTTATATATTAATTATTCACATTATCTCATTCGCCCTGCTACCTCAAGATAATTGCTCATATTGACTTAAATTCGTGCTCAAGAATTGCCACATCTGCGCTTTTATTCTAAAAAAACCAGTACTGTTTGATGTGCCCTAGTTTGCTAGCTTGCTGTATGTTTGCGTCGTCCTAGTGCCGGAGGCACTTATTTACCGGAGGGGGTAAATTGTAACAGGTACAAAAGTGTAATAGATACTAGAAGTATACTGAGTTTTAGCTATGTCGCGGGTTGCCTCATTCTGCTTTCTGCTCAGCGTTTGTATTCACCATTCTAATTACTCCTCCAATACGTGGGCTGAATGTTTATTAATTGCCCTAATTCTTAACATTGTTAATGACCTCGTTGTTAATGACCTTCAGTTTCGTGCCGCGCTCTGTTTTGCGTAAATTTCGCCGAATTCGCGCTTACTCATCTGTAGGCTCCTTTACAAGGATTCAATTTTTAGGAAAAACAGGAGAGTAGAACTTAGGGTAGGAATCTGTTGCTTTTGCCGTCCTAGTGACTGCCTATTTTCCTTGCCTACCTTGTTCATATATATGCCGTCCTTGCTGCTAGTTAGTTCAGTTCTACCTTCATTGTTTTCGGCGACTGCCGAGTTTGCTAGTGAGTAGTGAGCCGTGCTTGTTGTCACTGTGTTTGCTATTTAAGGAGTCGTCCTTTTTACTTTCAGTTAGTCACTGTGTTTTGCTATTTAAGAAGCCGTCCTTTTACCTTATGCAGTTAGTTCTACCTTCTTGCCAGTATGTTAGTTGTGTGCTTCAGCCTACGTGGCTTGGTCTTGGTTTGTTGTTAGTAAATAACTCGAGTGTAAGTCGTATTCAAATTGAATGAGATAGGTATTGTTTGACTAGTAGCAGCAGCTACACTTATAGGTACTTATAATTTAGTAAAATTGAAATTTTATCTTTAGTTTCGTGCTTCAGATGAAAACGGCGACTCGCATAGCATGACCCGTCTCGGGTCAATTTTTCCACCGCATAGCTAACTCAACCTACGGCTAACCACGACCCACGTTTTTCAATGGAATTCCGGGTCGTACTACATAAACCGCTACCACCACCCCTCGCTACCAGTGCTATAAATAATTCTGACCTTGCCTGTTGGCGCTGTAATATATGCCCCCAACCCTAGCGAAAAGAAGTTACAAATAAATTTTTAACTTTTATTTCAAATGGTCATACACATGTCATACAATATAGAGGTTACAATCAATGTTCATCGCAGCAAAGCAATTGTCGAAGACACCAATTCATCACATAACAAACCGTCGTTAATAAAAACCAGTCCTTTTCACAAGCGAACAAAGTACAATAATTTGTTCATAAAATAAGTAGAATTAAAGATCGAATCATACTTACGGAGGTAGCAAAAGTTCGAAGTCAGAAACAAACTTAAGAGTCTACCGAACGTTTGACCAAAAATTAATAAACTCCAAGACAACCTTTTAGTAATCATTTAAAATACCAATCTCAATTCTTTCGCAAAAATTTTGCTCTTGGGCTCAATTAGAAAAATTCTGCTAACTCTGCTAAAAACTAATGAAAGAAACTACCAAAGCAGTAATGAAACAAACGGGTGGGCACTGGGCACAAAAGTTAATCGCTAATTTGATTAAGTCGCCTAAACCTAGAAGAGACATAATATATAAATACATAACAGCCATAGCAAGAGTATTATATACATCTAACTCTTCTATAAGAGTGACATACATACTATTGTGTACTCTTGATCACAGATACCTATGCATTCACCATTAACAAGTACTTAGAGCAATATGGGCTATTCAAAAGCAGCATTCACAATGCCTAAAAAGAATACATTAAAAAACATTACGCCTGAATAAAATCAATTAGCTTATAGAAATAAATAAAACGTGTACAAAATGAAGTTCATAAACAAGTGATTCTTTCCTAAAGGTTCGTAATAAGTATTAGCCCGCTCATAAGACACCAAAGTGGGACCTTGCCAATTGTCAATTTCAGTAAGGAAATAGCTCAGTGGGAGCAAATGCATCTTCCCTCATAAATCCGTCATTGTAATTGAATTTTTGCCTGCCAAATTTCAGGAATAGCGAATAGCTAATATAAAGTCGGACAAAAAAAACTGCGCCACTTCCTTATTTTAGTGGCATGGCTTGAGCGACTACTTGCTGTACTCTTGATAGTCAAAATGTATTCTTTTCGTATCGAAATCACATGTTTCGTTTTCTCAAGTGGTGAACTATTTTTTGTCAGACTTTAGTTATCCTAATCTGATATCTGACCAGAAATTGCTGTATCGTAATGTTCTGACTATTCGCTTAGGTACTCTTGATATTTGCAATTCGTTCTTCTCGTAATGAAATAGCTTGTTTTTTATGTCTATGGAGTTAGCATTCCTTGGTCAGACTTTCAATCTAATCTATGAAAAAGTTGTTTCTCTATATTATAATCCCACATGTACAAAAACCATAAAAATGTTCATTCTATACTCAAGATAAGAAACAATAGAACATATATAAATAAAAAGACAGAAACACACAGAATATACAGTCCTTGTACGTAGAACTTATAAAATATATCACATAGTATATCTTATACACTAAGATATGAATTATAACAATCAATTATATACACGTTATAAAACATGCATAAATTCTATAATATATTATGTCACTTTAAATGCGCACATTACATAAAGCTAATTAAATAGAACAAGGTTGGATATGGATTAATAATAAATTACTAAAAGTCTGACCAGAAATTGCTGAACCTTAAGACAAATAAAGTACTGGCTGTACTCTTGATGCTCTCAATTCGTTCTTTTCGTAAAGAAATCGCATGTTTCTTTTTGTCCCGAGGTTCAGCATTGCTTGGACAGACTTTAGTCAACACTATGGTCGACCAGAGACTAAACCAACAACTCAACCGCAAACTACTGAATCTGAGCTTCAGCTAAACTCCAGTTAAACCAATTTAGTTTAATTACAGCCAACCATACATTTGCGTGAGGCGGGGGGGGGGGTCCAGGGGAGTCTTTCACCCCCTACAGAAGCCAACTTCCCTCTTCAACTCTTAGACAGGGGCCTGAAGCTAGAACCATTTCCTGAATCCGGTTCATACTAGTCCTTTTATGCTTCTCCCTATCGTTTTGTCCTTGAGTAGTTACAAGAAAACTACATAACCAAATGAGCCAATTTTTGCACAAAGAAAGTTGGGCTCAAGTCAAGTTTGTACACGAAAAATTGAAACTATAAATTTCTGACAATCCTTCACAATACCAGGCTATTAAAAAACGTCCTTGTCCTTGTCCCTATGTTCTTAAGCACAAGTATGCACCGTGGTTTTACAGTCAACCCTATTGCATACATGTATGAGGATGAAAATGCGGGGGCCCCCTCCCCAAAATCGAGGGGCGGGGGGAGGACCCTGAAAATCTGGGCAAAATTTAGTAAAAAATGACACTTTTTTGTGAAAATACTATACAATTTTGCAAAATTCAAGGTATTTTTGGTCGATCAGGGGGGGGGGGTGAGGGTCCCCAAAATTTGGCCGGAAAGGCCCCCCAAAATTTTCACTCGTGACATAATTGTGCTCTCAGTATGTTCTCAGATCAAGCCATGGGATGTGAGTGGTTGATGGCCTGGACAGAGCCGGGGATTAGCTGTGCGGCAGAGTTGGTGGTGCTGAGCGGCTCGGCAGAGGCGCCGGGCGTGGGAGCAGACAACAGGGCGCCAGACGAGTCCGTGTGCGCCACCAGCCAGCGACCGCGCTCGTCCAGTTTGCCTGAAACATTAAAATTAATTGATTAAATTAATTAATTGATTAATTAATTAAAGCATCCACACTCAGGCTGTGGAGAATGTGAAGGGGGGGTTTCCTAAAGTCTGACCAGAAATTGCTGAACCCGGAGACAAACTGGTGGCGTGAATTTTGTGACTACTCGCTGTACTCTTGATGCTCGCACTTAGTTCTTTTCGTATGACATCGCGTGTTCCTGTTTATCTCAGGGTCCAACAATTTTTGGTCAGACTTTAGACAGCATCGGTATCAGAATGACGCAGGGGGGGGGGTTCGAACCACTCATCTCTGGATCGGCAGACCAGTGATACAACACTATTGAGCTACTAGTAGCCAATGCTGAGCTGTCACTAATGCCTCCGTTTAACCAGGTAAAAAATAGTTTCTTAAGACCGCCTTAATTATTATGCAATCCTAAACAACTCTCAAACCATGACCCTCATAGCGTTCTATTATACCTTCGATGATAAGCTGTGCTTTCTTCTTGTCAGCCTCAATGTACCAGGCCGTGCCAAAGAAGAAGAACGCCCCAATCACGCACACAAACGTGCAGACGAACATGGAATGCTGGAGGCTGAGGAATTTGGAATACTGCGAAGTGGCCGAGCCGCGCAAAAAGTCAGACGCCTGAAACCGCAAACGCACAAGCTGTCATGACAATGATACTTGTCCTTGTGTTTGTCCCTATCGTTTTGGTCCTTAAGGAATTACCGGAATACTTGCCCTATTACTTAAGTTGATATTTCACAATATTATGAAGAAACTAGAAAGTAAGGGCATTTTAAGATGATAACATATTACAAAAAATACTGAAACGCGTCTGCCAATCATTTACAGCAGACCGAAATTGGTTTCAATACTCAATCTTCGTCCCTACCTCTCTAACTCTTCACCCTGCCCCCTTTGGCACATTTTTGGCCATCAGAGGAAAGCGGGTGAACTTTGAAAACAATTGTGGGCGCTCCCCCCCCCCCCAATGTGCATCACCCACCATGTGCTCCATTTTAGTCGGGACCTGATCCCAAACTGACCTGACCAATGATGTACGGACTAGTTGCATCACCGAGCAGATGGGAAATCAGAATCTGAAGGGCAGACGCTGTCGCACGACGCGGGGGAATGATAATGTACTGAAATCACAACAATAAAAAATACAAAATAATAAAAAATATATACCTGGTTAAATAAATAATAAACACAAATAACCTGCTTTAACCTTGCCTTGCTAAAGTGATCGCAAAAATATCTTAAGAATTTTTCATTACACTTTAATCCACTGCAGATTTAGAGTATTATAATAAATTTTGTAGCAATTGGCCAATGTATATGTATATAGATCAAAGAAGCCTGTTTCGAATCCTCTAATCAACGTTAAGTGTTCTGTCAAATATCAGCTGTCTACTTCAGTCGCATTTTGCTACTAATTCACAGAAGCTATTTATCTAATCCAGTTGAGCTATTTTGAAAAAATTCTCTATAATTAAGAAGGGATTTTCGATGGCCGTTGATCTGTCATGCCTTTAAAACCTATGTCGGTCGCGAAACCGAAGTGCCGCAAAATGGCTATTTTCTTACTTTTTAGCTTTTTTATACATTTTCTTACTTTTTAGTTTTTTTATGCTTAAAACGGCGATTCATCCATCACTTCCCTGTTCCCCGTAAAAAAATCTAGCCTCTTTTAACTACCATACAGTTTTAAGACATTCGGTTATTGGCTATCAGCAGTTACGCAGAAAAGATACCATATATACATTGCGAAATACAACCAAAATTTAATCTCAACAGTAATTAATTAATTATATACAATCATAAATGTGACACATTTACACAAACACCAAACGATGGGAGTAAAACGTGTAAAAAACTATTTGAAAACAGATTAAATTAGAAATAATTTTCATAAAAAGTGAATATCGTGTAAAACAAATAAGAAAAAAACAAGTCAATTTCCTTGTTACATTTAATAGCTGGGATTAAAATAGGCTAAAAAACTAGTTTCTGTAAACACGTACGAATTGAACCCAAACAAAGTCAAGAATACAAGACAGCGAAAATAGATGAAATAAAAATAAAACAAATTTACCATCAACATGTCCGCATTTACAGACCAGTTAAGGAAATTGGCCACTTCAGACAGAAATATAAGGAACTGAAAAGAAAAAAAAGAAAAACATACATCAGACAAAAATGGAAATAAAATAGATTTGCGAACAACGATATTGATTCTTACCAACAAAATATCAGAGATTATAGCCCAATTTAGGCTCAGGCATAGAATGCCAAAAAACATCAGCGGCTAAAATAACAAAATGGAAATCACTTAGAATTATTAATTATTTTTGCAATATTTCGATGATTTCAGTTAAAAAACAAATTATACATCTTGTAATAAAAAATGATTATATATATATATATATATATATATATATATATATATATATATATATATATATATATATATACACACACACACACACATGGACAGACTCCCAAATTCTAGCCTACACCAGCTCTGACGTTTGCGAGGTTGCTTGCAAGCATTGCCAGGGGGGGGGGGTGTGCTGAGCAAAGGTTTGAAATTTTTCGGTTCGTGAGTGACCCACCGTATACTAAAATACACAAATTTTAAACGTACGGACCAAATGACCCCATACACAGTGGCGTAGCCAGAAAAAAATTTCGGGGGAACGACTTTTCGATTATTTGTAATGGGCTAAAATGCACTTTTTTGCAATTTTAACACTTATAAAAAGCCTTACAAACGCAAGATTACCAAACCACAAGGTTGCAGGGATCTGGGGGCGGCAGCCCCCAGGAAAAATTGGCGATTTTTTTCAATTTTTAGACCGAATTTGGTCAACCTGGAGACGTATCAGAAATTTTTTCCGACAAAATTTAAAACGAAAGATGGGAGCGTCATATCAGACAGTGTATTCCACAAGTAAATGTAGCATAATATACTCGTGTAGACATGCACATACAGCATAATGCACTTGTGTATACATGCATAGGCTTTGATTAAAGATAATAACAAGGAATAGTAAGTCAGTAAGCGGCACCCCCCAGAAAAAAAATGAAACAAGTGAGTGCTGGTCCGTTTTCAGTTTTCAGGAGTGATATAAATTAAATTAGTTGCGCTCTAAATTTTTCCATGCTAACCAAAACTCCTATTGATTTTCGCATTTTTGCAATCGAACAGATTCTTTGTCGTTATCTGCTAGCAACCGTGCAGACATATTGCGACGCTGTCTTGTGGCAACCTCGCAGACATGACATGTTGCGACGTTGTCTTATAGCAACCACGCAGACAAAATGTTGCTAGGTTGTCTTTTAACAACCTCGCAGACATGCTGCGACGTTGTTTTATGGCAACCTTGCAGACAAGGGCAATCATGTTGCGACGTTGTCCTACTACGACAATCTCGCAGACGACTTTTTAGTGAAATTATTTTAGAGAAGGTTACATCATTGCTCGGCTTTACTAACACATTTTGCAAACTTGACCACCGGCGAGTATTGCGAGGATGGTCTGCCAGGTCGTCCGAGGTTGTGCCTGTAGGTGTAGGCTGGGTGTAGGCACTGCCCATGTACGTATATATGTATGTATATATATATATATTTTATATATATATATATATATATATATATATATATATATATATATATATATATATATATATATATATATATATATATATATATATATATATATTATAATATAATATAATATATATATATATATAAACTTCAACCATAATGTTAACTATAATTGAAACTGTTATCTGGCATATTTTTAGTTGTCCCCCATTTGGTTCGGTACCAGATGGTATGCCCCACCCCTCCCAAATCCCAAAACATTTTTTCGAAACGACGTATAAACAAACATTTTTTCGGTAAGAAAAAGTGTCTCAGCATGCTTTTGTGTGTCCCCCCCCATTTTTACTCCATATTGACCCCTCGTACAATTTTGCCACAAATATGCCAGTGAACCCCTAGCTATACTGACCCATGTGACTGGCAGACTGTACTGCACAACGACCAGGGCCCCATAAAGACAGGGGGCGCAGAGCAGCAGACCGATGCCGCAGACAAGGGGGTCCGCCCGGGGGTTGGTCTGACGCCAGTACTGCGACCACCCGCTGCCCACGCACACGCCCAGGAAGCCAGACAGACACGTCACCACGCCGAACACAAGGCTGATCCTAAAACATAATGAAAACACGGTCGCTTGCCTTCATAAAACGTGTTTAGCTAGGTAGCGGTGAAGGTAGCTCGCGGATAGATTATTATCCTTTGGCGTGTCCACCCTCGGGTGCGGTGCTCATCTCCGTTACAAAGCCCTGAGGCGTCAGAAACAGTGACTACACTCGTTGAGGGGAGGGGTCAGCCCATTAAGGCATAATGCCCTACATGGACCCCTGTTACCTTCCCACATAATTGTGGTATCCATTTCCAACTCACTCACCCACTCCTTACATTCCACCGCACACCACTAATTTAAAGCAAAGTCGCACTGCCTACACTCCCACCCCCCCCCCTAAAAAATTATTTCTTTTTTACAAACTATTAAACTGACTTGGCTAGGCTGACTTCGTCATGCGTTTGCATCTGCTGGGAGTATAGGACAAAGGTGGGTGCCCACCAGCTCAGGGAGCCAGCCACAAACGCCACACACGTGAAGCCAAGGGTGGACCAAATGTAGGAACGACTGAAACATAACAAACCAATCACATATGCCATATTGAGCAGATATATATACATCTCAAAAGTGCGATTTAGCCGGCGCATTTCCCCATCCATGGGGAAAGGGGGTGGCCCCCCGCCCATAAAATTTTGCGGAAAAATACGCTAGAATAGCACAATTATATATAGTTTTTCAGACGCATTCATTCAGGATACTTGTTCGTATCCGTGTTTAGTGTTTGTGACCGGCCGGAATGTTCGGCCGGCCTGATGGTCGCCGGTCGGCCGAAAAAAGCCGGCGCCGGCCGGGAAAAACCGGCCGGCCGTGAAAACCCGGCCGGCTGTGAAAAACCGGCCGGCCAGCCGGCCGGTTGAAAACACCGGCCGGCCAGCCAGATTCATCCGACTGACAAAATTAGGCCGGCATAACAATCCGGCAGGCTAAGGTATGCCAAAATGACACTCTGGATTTGGATCAATTGGTTTTGTCCAAAAATTCGGCCGCCCCGGCCGGCCGGTTTTCACGGGCCGGCCGGAAAAACTTCTCCGCCGGCCCGGCCGCCGGCCAGCGCCTTTCGCGGCCGGTCACTATCCGTGTTCACAAGACACTGTCCGCAAACTAGTGCAAAAAAACCTAAGATAAACAGTCATGATTTTTTTACAAAATTATTTTGCGTCTCCAAGTCAGTTTTATATTACTAGTTTTGTCTACTCAGTCATTCAAAATTTGTGCTTACGGACAAATTCAAAATTTGTGCTTACGGACACCGTTAAGGACAAGTATGAAACAAGCTTTACAGTCAAACTCTTTTGGAGATAGACAACTATATACTATGAATTATAAAAGTTAGTATGTATATACTTCTTAATGATTTGTTCAAGGTCCAGAATCCATGAGACACTTTTGAGCTCGGTGTTGGCTTCGGCCTCACCCCGTTTCGGCTCACGTAGAACAAAAAATATCAACAGAAGACAAATCACACCCAAGACTGGGGTTACCTGAAATTTAAATAATATAGTCAGAGGGGGTAAAAAATACGATCGAAAACATGGGGTAAAAAAATACACCCCCCTCCAGGAAAAACCCCAATTGGTATATGCCTGTTGAATACATACAAGGGAAGCACTACTGTTCTACATCACTTAAGGGAAGAGTGTCGCGAAAGCAGTCGATTTTGCGCGACTATAAAACTTTTTCAGTAAAAGATAGGTCATTGTTCTTTATATATTCTAAAAATATGTTTCAAGGTAAATATTTTTGCCAAGTTTCAGAAAAATTGATGCAGCATACAGTTAGCAGTGAAGTCGCAAAGTCGGAAAATTGACGTTTTAAAAACCTATTCACATTCGATAATTTCGTCACAATTAAAAAACTTTTTGTTTAGATTCTTTACATAGACTAAAAGCAGATATTCTCTAGTTTATGCACACAAAATTTGGTGCAAATTGCTTGAGTCGTTGTGGAGTAATGCCTGTTTGAACTGTGAAACTGTGCGTAACCTGTATGGTACTCAGAGCAATAATGATAAATTGTAAAAAATCTAGACACTTATTTTGAAATCAAAAGAAAAACGAAGCTTTATTTTTCATTTTTCTTATTTGTGGCAAAAAATGGTGCGTCAAAACATTACATGTACTTCACAAGCTGGCCAATCTGATATCTGGCTTGTTTTTTTGAACTTTTATGTCTCTATTGTGTGATGTCTGGCTCAAAAATGGTAATTGGTTAAAAATATTGGTAGATATTGGTAGTCTAGTGTCTGGCAGTGCTTATCTGACACCATATGGCATTTCAGTAGTTTCTCAGTGAACGTACAATTTCAAATCAAAAAGTTCTCATTTTGCAGCCTATGAGCAAAACTGCTTTGGCGACACTACCACCTTAAGGGGGTAGTGTCGTGAAAGCAGTTTTGCTCATAGGTTGCAAAAAGAGATCTTTTTGCTTTGAACTTGTACGTTCACTGAGAAACTAGTCCAATGCTATACTGTGTTAAATAAGTACTGCCAGACACTAGACTACCAATATCTACCAATATCTTGAACCAATCACCGATTGTAAGCCAGACATCACACAATAAGGACATGAAAATTCAAAAATTTAAGCCAGATATCAGATTGGCCAGCTTGTGAAGCACACATAACGTGTCGACGCACAGTTTTTTGCCACAAAAAAGAAAAAAGAAAAATGAAGGTTCGTTTTTCGTTTGATTTTAAAATAAGCGTCTAAATTTTTCACAATTTATCATTATTGCTGTGAGTACTTCACTGTTTACACACAGGTTCACAGTTCAAACAGGTATTACTCCGCAACCACTCAAGCAATTTGCACTAAATTTTGTGTGCATAAACTACAACATATGTCCTTTTAGTTTATGTAAACAAACTAAACAAATAAGTTGATAATTGTGACGAAAAAATCGAATGTGAATAGGTTTTTAAAACGTCATTTTCCCGACTTTGCGAGCTCACTGCAAACAGTATACTGCATCAATTTTGATGAAACTCGGCGAAAATAGTTGCCTCAACATATATTTTCAAAATATATAAAGAACGATGTCTTATCTTTTTCTAAAAATGTTTTACAGTTACGCAAAATCGACTGCTTTCGCGACACTACCCCCTTAAACGTATTACCTAGTCATGACCTTTCTTTAGCTTCAAATATGAAGCTGACAAAATCATGCACCCAAAATGTGGCTCATTTTACAAGGGCCAACAAAGTTTTCACAAGCTTCTCGTGTCGCGTGGTCTAGCTGTTTTCCGACACTAACTGCACATATGATATAGTCAACTACCCTTCTTTCAAACTGTGAGTGGTTCTTCGCTATTGGTACTGGTTGGCGCCTACCGGAGCCACATTTTTTACCTCCCATTTTCGGTCGTTTTGTGGGGAAAAATGCAGATACATTTTGCCTTCATGTTGTGTTTTTAAACAAAAACAACTTCATTTGCTTAAAAAAGTAAGCACAGGAAGGTGCTACGGCCTCCAAGTGTACTACGACCACCGACTGCTAACAGAGCGGCTTCAGCTACACAAGGGTGTTCAAATAATGAGCTCAGTTACATAAATACACATACAGACGCACATATGCCTAAGTTGCTAAACTGATGATAATACTGGTTTTTCACTCTTTAAAATAATACAAAATCTAGGAACAATTTGTGGTACAACACTATTTGAATATTTACAGCAATGAAGGGAAATTTTACTAATTTAAGACTACATTTAAGTAATGCAAAAACAATCAAGTAGGGCGTCGCCACAAATTATGGCGTTCCGCGCTACAATGTTTATGTCAAATGATTCAGTTTACCGCAAAAAAATACGTAGACGGAAAAAAATTCGAAAAAAATTTTTCAAAAAGAGTGTAGTGTAAAAAGTAGTTGTAGTAGTAGTGGTGTTATTGAGGCTTCAATTTCAGTGGCCTTTCTTTTATGTGCGAGTTTAATTAAAAAAATGAGTACGTTAGAGTTGAGTTTCATAAAGGTTTAAGCATTTTGGTCTGCGTTCCTTGGATGGGTCAGAATCGACCCGTATTTTTTCCCCAAAAATGGTGGTAAAAAATTCGTTTATTTTTCGATTTACATAAAATTCGTAACGCAGAGAAAAAAGTTTGATATGTGGTTTTGTAGAGCAACTCCGCGAATTATTGTTGGAAAAAAGTTTGCCGGAAAAACTTAATCCAGGACAGCAACAAAACCTTGTACTCATATTTTGTATTTTTTTACCCCATCTGACTATATATTAGCTAAGCCCCCTTCACCAATTTTGATGAAGTATGAGCTTTTAATAAATCTGATCACAGCATAGTCCACCCCCTTGCCCTTACTTCATGTAAATTCGACTTCTTTCGAACCAACTATCAAAAACTAGAAATCCAAACATTCCAGTATATAAATAGTATAAGACATTATACTAATTTAAAAAATTATATATATATATATATATATATATATGTATATATATATATATATAATGGCCTGTATATAATTATCATACAAATAATGCCATCAATGCTACACAAAAAAGCACATTTTCCCCAAACGCTACATACCCGCACACCCCACTGCCATTTTTCGTGAGCAAGCTTCGCAACGTTGGACCCGATAATAAAGCCAAGACCACTGAAACAAAACAAATCAAATGCTATACCGTAGCACTAGACTAGACAGCTCCTAGACAATCAGCTAAACATTTAAATTCGACATGTGCCAAATCGATCAATACTGTATCGATATCTGCATACATAGATCAGTTGTATGCTCACCTATATAAAACCTAAAATCTTTGCAGAAGCGTTACAGCTAATTCAGCATCGAAACAATCTACATAATGCCTAAAAACGGCACTTGGCTGCGTATATAACTTTCTTGCAAATGGCATCAAAATATAGCCTGCCAACAATAGCATCAAAATGTATACCTGCCAACAATGGCGTCAATATATTTATATTCATATATATATACCTGCCAACGGGAATGGCAAAGTAGAATATCATGAGCATGACGCTTCTCTGGCGCTGCGTGAACAGGTCTGCTATGATGGTGGGAGCGACGGTGGTGTAGGACGCCTCGCCGATCCCCACCACCGCGCGCAGCAACACGAACAACCAGAACTGCTGAAATAAAAACAACAATGTGCTAAAAAAATCAGTCTTCACAAATTAAAAAATTATATAAATCAACAATATAAAAAATAATAACGGGACAACGGCACAAATCACAGGCCTAACTAGTACATAACGTCCTTACGCCAATTGACTTGTTTGTGTTAATACTTTGCTTTAATAAATTGAAACTGCAAAATTTTGTCCGAAAACATTCAATACAGATAACATTTGCACAACACAACGTAGAATTTTTTGCTGATCTTAAACTGACATATATACCTTATAGTGCATAACCTGATAGGTCTCGAGTTTTCTTTATTTTTTTCAGTGTAGACCGGTCTTTGGAAATAGAACTAGTAACTCTCTTGCCCTTCAGATACCTCTAACCCGATTAAATACGCGTTTATATTTTTTTCTAGTCGTGTTGTCTCTATATGGAGCTCTTTGCCTGATGATATTGTCACTAGTTCATCAGTGGAATCCTTCATCAATAAAATTAGAAACAGAGATTTAAACCAATTTTTAAAATCTACTTACCTATATACGTACTTAGCCGATTTCATTAGTATTTGTATTTTTTTCTAGCTTTCTATATACAGTGTCCGTCATATCTTGTAGTTGTAAAAGTTCAGATTTTTATAACCTAACCTGGGAGGGCGGTGAATGGCTTTCTTCAAAGCTTTGCTCTTCCGTGCGACACTAAAGTTTCTCCTACCTGCCTCAGTTGCCGTCTCTATGAAGTTATGCTTGTTTTCTTTTGTTGCTTTGTGTTTGTTTCTTCAGCTTATTCTTTTTTTGTTGTTTATACTTATATTTTTTATCATGATACAAATTGTAGCTGAATAAACTTTGACTTTGACTTAAGGTGGTAGTTCCACAATCGCAGTTTTTTTTACATGAGGCTATTTTCCAAGCCATTTTTCAGAACAGCCAGTAAAACAGGAACAAATGGCTACAATTTTTTAAAACAAGACTCAAAACTGCCTACTATCACGTTTTGACCACCGATGAAATCTCAAGTTAAGACTAGCTACTCCATTGGCTTACAGTTTAGTAAGCCAATGTAGTAGCTAGTCTTAACGATGGTATTTTACACCAAATAAAAAATGCTCTGGGTGTTTTTTGGTGTAGTTTAAGAAAATCATAGTCTCTTTAGTCATAGCTTATATATTTGTCAGAAAAAAGGGTCACTGCGATTATGGAACTATCACCTTAACAGATATAAAAATTAAATTGCCTTTAGTCAGTGTTCCTATTCAATAGACGAAAGCTCACCTTCGACTAGACTAGCCAAAAATATCAATGTTACACCTCATAAATCATGAACTTACACTCGGGAGACAAAATGTGCTAGCCATGACGGCGCCGGACCAGATGAAAATTCCCACGAGCATGATGCTCTTGCGAGGAAAGCGATCGCCCAGGTAGCCGAAAACGGGTGCGAAGACCATGAAGCTGCACACGAACACCGTCTGCAACAGGCCTGCCTCCGAGTCCGATAGGTCCCCGAAATAGCTGATCACCTCCGGAAGCACGCCTGCAGTATATATAGATAATTTGATTTAGCCACACCGGAAAATTTTCAGTAGGCCCTCTTTGCCATAAGAGGGGGGTTAACAGCATGCATGGGCGTGGGGGAATTATTCAACCACCCCCCACCCCAAAAAATATCCGCTCGCCCCACAGATAAGCTCACAAATTCGCATCCCCCCTTTCTCCAAATACACGTAGTTAATAGTTTGATACTTTCATACACATTTTGCGTCGCTCTGGCAAGATACAAAACAAAAGACAAAAACCAGTCTGCGGCTGTCTATTACATATATAATATAAGAAATATAATTGAACAATTCTCACCGGCAATTGTAAAGCGGTCCATATAATTCAGCAGATTCACAAAAAATAGAATTGCAACGGACAAAGTTGCTCTGCATTTTCGGGATTCGGTTATCGAAGACAATGTAAGACGACTGCCAAAGCGAGAAATGTTATCATAAATAGATCTGGGTAGGGATTCCGTTCTAGCCACTTCATAGCTTTCTGGTTCGTCATCTGTTTCAGACGCACTGACGACTCGTAGCCGAGGAGTAAAATCTGCTTCTACTAAAGGATCACTCGCCATTTGCATCAACGCATAATTTCCATTTCTGTCAAATCTAGGAGAAGAATCAATTCTCATTGAACATTAAATAATGAAACTTCCTGATTCTGTTACAACAGTTTAGTAGCAAAAGCCCAACAGTGCTGTATTTTTCAAATGCGGGTGCACAGAACACATACATGTACATAATGCTTATGTACTGGCTGAAAGCCAATCCATTTAGTCAATATTATTAGACTCCGCCTCCAACTCACGCCACACATCTCACTCAGACAGCCCAGCCTAACCATGTAATGATGTGTGTGCCTTGGCTACAAGCAGTGAAGCAGCTATATGCATATATGCATGTATGCAAGTATTCAGCCTAAATAGAACAGCCACATACATATATGCTAAGAACTCTGAGGCGATTTTATTGACGATGAAACCTTCACATGCATAGCTACACGATACATAATACATGAGCTACCAGTGGCTTACGCAGCTGGCGCAACGGTAAGGTTAAATTCGTTTTTTGCACAAAAACACGAGACCGTGCCTGAAGATAGGCGAATCTTTTGAATGAGAAAGAACTGAATTTGTTTTGGGCTTATGCAGTGGCGGATCCAGGGGGGGCCCGGGGGCCCCGGGCCCCCCCCTTTGGGTCTGGGGCCCCCCCTTTGGCAAAGAGGGCCCCCTTAAAGAATTTTCCGATACGTTCCCAATTCATCAAATTTAGCCCAAATATCCAAAAAATTTCCTGGGGGCAGTCGCCCCCAGGCCCCCAGAACTTTTTAACGTAGTTCTCATTGTTATTATCTGTCGCAAAGGTTCATGCATGTATACATATGTATATGGCTGCATTGTGCCTAGCCTAGCTTTAGCTTTAGCTGTAAATGTGCACTAAATAAAAGGTTTCTAGGCAGCTCTTTTTGTGCAATGGGTTGCAATTTTTGTTAATGCTAACGCAAAAAAATTTCAGTTTTTCAAGAGTTGCAGGGGCCTGATGGCGGCAGCCCCAGAATAAAAAATTTAGTTGTTTGGCCGCATTTCGTGGACGCAAACGAAAATCCGTCTGGGAGCGACCAAACATGAACCTCCGAAATCACTTTAGTTTCTTGTAAACGTTCCAAAAATTGCTTTTTCAAGGCCCATATTATCTCAAAATTTAAAAAAAAGTCTCTAGCTTCTAGAGGCTGCCGCCCCCAGAGCCCCACATGTCATATGCACTGGTTTCTTGACAAATGTAGCTTAAATTTACATTTTCAATGCAAATAGTAATTCAAAATTTAAAAAAAATCTCTAACTTCTGGAGGCTGCCGCCCCCCCAGACCCCCGCATGGTATATGCGCTGGTTTCTTGACAAATGTAGCTTAAATTTACATTTTCAATAAAAATTGTATTTCAAAATTTTGTATTTGAAAAAGCTCTAGCTTCTGGGGGCTGCCGGCCCCAAACACCCGCATATGCACTTTTTTCTCAACAAGTGTAGCCAAGGGCGGACGGTGGGGGGATATAGGGGATATACATGTATCCCCCCTTTCCTAAAAAAAATTCTGATACGTCTCTAGTTAACCAAATTCGACCTAAAGTTCACAAAAATCTCCATTTTTTTCTGGGGGCTGCTGATTTAGTGATGTTGCCTTTTTAAGGCATTTTGTAAGTGTTATATACATATATAAACTTGCTAAAATATATAAACTTGCTAAAATGTACATTTCACCCCTTTACTAAAAATTCCAGTCATCCCCCCCCCGGCCACCGAAATTTTTTTCTATGTATATACACCACTGTCTCTTGAAAACATCACGACGCAGCAGTGCAGGGTGCAACTGAGGCGGGCGGGGGAAAAATTCAAAGTGATATTTTTCACCGTAAAAACACGTTTTTATAAGTTTTCGCATGCGCTGAGTTTATTTTTAGCACTTTCCAAGCGAAACAACGTTGATTTATACATTTTCGAAAAATTTCCATTTTTGTCGAAAATCATCGTTTTTCGACATACTGGGGCTAATCATCGAAAATTATGACCAATAAAGTCGTAATACGAGCCTGCAGTTTGATAGTCATAAATTAACACATAATAATATACTTAATACAGCTTTGTTTGCAACATATTTAGCTCACTCATACTAAAAATCTTAATTTTGCCAACTAAAAAAAGAGGCTAAATATGCATAGTTAAATTGAGCTTGCATGTCAAAAGTTTTAGTTTCTTTTTGCGTAGACATTAAATTTATTACATTTTTCTAGAAAAATATGCATCTTTGGTGATAAGTAGCGATTTCTAATGAAATAGAATGTCATAAATACAATCTGAAAACGTCACTGATGCTCATCACCAAGCTGGCACTGACAGTCAAGTTAGGTTTAAAAGTGCAGCTTTATTTATGATTCCACAGTAGCAAGGGTCCTTTTATTTGATGCAAGCAATTAAGACTAACCTTTGCTGACCCACCTACTAAGCCTGAGCCTAAGCACTAAGCCTCAGCCTAGGCACTAAGCCTAAGCCTAACCTAAGCCTAAACCTAAGCACTAAGCCTAAACACTAAGCCTAAGCCTGAGGCCTAAATTAAAGAAAAAACCTGCTAAGAAGCATCAGAAATAACTTTACTACACTAAAAACACTAACTAGCTTTATATTTTAATAAAATTTGCAGCTATAGCCCGGAATTTCTACGGAACCGTACTTTAAGTTTAATTTTTGGACAAAGTTTGATTTCCAGCTGAAACTTACATCCTACAAACTTCTAACCTAGCCTATTCGAAAGAGCGTTCAATTTTGACCCCCCGTAGGTTTGGGGGATATAGGGGGACTCCGGATCATTAGTCGAAAAAATGCCGTTTACCCCCGCTTCAGTCTGACCGCAGTGGTGCAGAGTAGTAAAGCAGCTTAAGAACGTAGTAAAAAGGTAAAATAAGGTAAAAAAAGTTTATGCCGTATCCCTCCCCTTTTTGGAGGTCACGGTCCGCCGCTGAGTGTAGCTTAAACTTACATTTTCATTGCAAATTGTATTCCAAAATTCTAAAAAAGCTTTAGCGTCGGGGGGCTGCCGCCCCCAGACCCCCGCGACCCTGAAAATACCAATATCTTTCAGCATTTCATCACGCTAAAATGGCCAAAAAAAATTTTTACATGAAATTAATTGCACGCGACCCCCCCCCCCCCCCCCCGGTCGTCGCCCGAGGTAGGGCCCCCCCTTTGAAAATTTCTGGATCCGCGCCTGGGCTTATGCTATGGGAGGAAAGAACAAAAGTAAGCAACCGCTCGTTTCTACTTGCCTTTATTATCGGGTGATGAAACCAAGGCCTAATCATATGATCATTTGAGAAAAATTAAACTTTTGTAAACGCATACGCAGTACGCACACTCACACGTGTTGGAATGAGTGCTGAATCACGTGACCTGGCTACCATGACAACACGGATGGCCAATAAATAGAGAAGCGTACTCTTTTCATTGCGTATGCGTTGCGACAGCATTGATTTTGGACCAGAAATATGTGGGATTGACAGTTAACATTCTCCATTTGTTTTATTTGCAGTTCATATTATTGATGTACAGACGTATTTTTTATTTATATTCATGGACATCATTCTTCATTGCTTCATTGCTTCATGGCTTCATTGCGCTTTAGTTTTCTGCATTAAGGTGGCACTCCTGAAATGTGGGTTTTGGCTATTATTTTGAAAACGCGCAAAAATAAACATGCATCGTAAGAACGAAAGTTGATCAGAAGTAAATTTCCTTCAATTTGATGTACATATCACATAAAAATTTTTTTGAACATTTTTGAGCAAATTTTATCAAGAAAAATAGATTTTCACGGAAATGCCTTCACAAGCCAGTGCATTTACACGTATGTAATAAATTTGAAAGGCTGAAAAACACTAGCAGTTGTGTTTTACTGAAACGTAATTAAAAATTTTTGGTGTTTTATTGAGTGTGGTATAATTTTTTTGTGAACTCACGCAATACTTTCTGCATGAGACAGAAATATAGTGCGTGTGAATACAAACGCAAATTTTCGGCTTGCGATTTTAAAAAATTGGCTCAAAGAAAAAAGTTAAAATTTGGCACAGGAATGCACCTTAGCATCATCGAGCGGTCGCAAAATTTGATTTTTGGCAAATCGATAGTATCTAAAAAATTTAGCCAAATTTATGTTTTTCAAAAATCGCGATTTTAGTGTTTTTTGATATATCAATCATATTTATCAAAAATGATGTTTTGCGACCGCACGATCACGTTGAGGCGAGCAAAATGAGCTATTGATTGTGCAACAGCTACTTACTTGCGAAGAGAAATCGCAAGCCGAAATTCCACTCACGTTTGGTCTACAGTGAATGCTAATTTGTATCAGTCAACTTCATTTTTTGTATGTAGGCATACTTTTACACCAGCTTGCCATTGTATATCTGAAATTGGCTCCAAACTGCCGTTTTTTGAAAAGTCACATTTCAGGAGCGCCACCTTAAGGTGGCGCTCTGAATAACCGACTTTGGGCGATAAAATTTTTCACGTACGTTTTCGTTAGTTAACTCAAGAAGAAAAGTTGGTCCAAATTAAATTAGCTTTCATTTGATGTATATAACGCCAAATTTTGGTCGACTTGAAATTTTAGCCTATTTTTCAATGGGAAAAAATCTTTAAATCGATATACCAAAAAATTCTATATGGCTTTTGGTACTTTTTGAAACAGTTTTATGTAGCTAATAGCTAGTTGCAACTTTTCAAAAAGTCGTTTGTGTAGGCAAACCTTTCTAAAATAATTTCCAAAATACGTTGACCAGCATTGGCAAAAATACACTATTTTTCAAACTAATTTTTCGTTAGCTACTTTTTTGCTTCTGAAACTTTTCTCAACGGATTTTATTACAGAAAAATTAGCTCTATTTTTTGAAAAATACGTATGCTTAGGTAAACTTCAGGTTTCTGAAATTGGGCTATAGTGTACTTTTTTTCAAGATTACTGTCAGCTGTGAAACCCGATCCGCATGAAACTTTGCAGACTGTTAGAGCAGATGTATATGGAGGCGCCGAACTTCTTGAACTGTAATTATTATGATTTGGCTCAATATGATAGGCTTTTTAAAACGTCACTTTTGATAAAAACTGAAGTAACTAAATATTTATCGGCGGTAACGAAAATTCGACAAAAATGGCACCTCGGCAAGATAATTGTCTTTAATTTAAGCTATGAATTGTTAAATTCGGTTGAGGCACCATTGAGCTACGTCATTTCAAAAATTAGTCAAATTTTTCAAAATTTTAATTTTGACGCAGTCATAAAATTTGCTAAAATGTTCCGAGACTCATCAAACTTTGCAAAAATGCTTGCCTGGTGTTCATCTTTTTTGCGCTTAAGCAGAAAAGTTCGTATCCAGCAAGAAACAAAAAATTATAGCAATTTGATTTAATGGAAGTTACTCAGAGCGCCCCCTTGCTCCGGGAATCGGGGGTTACATCAAAAATTGGCGAAAAAGTTGGCAAATGTCAAACTTTACTATACATATATGTAGTATGGCACAAAGGAACACTGGAGGCAAAATTTCAAATCACGTGATCATGTCACGTGACTCCCAGAGCACCAAACGTGAGTGAATTTTCGGCAAACGATAACTCTGCTTATACTGTGCGTATAGTCACACTTTATATACCAAAATGTAGCTTATGTGCTTCTCTAGTTGAACATTATTTTGGTTTTTACCATTTATGTCGGATTTTGATATAAAATGTCATTATGTGTTTTCGAAGTCGAACTCTGAGCAATAAAATTCATATAAAAAAATTTCTAAGCTTTATTTTAAAAAACTAAAAAATTGTTCAACTGCGCAGAGCCAAATACTATAATTGTGCAAAATTTTGTAGAAAAATATCTTACCAGCATTTTATAATCGAATGCCGAAAAATTGGTTTTGTATTCACACAGCTTATATTTGAGTCTGCTGCTTCTGAAAATGGTTTCTTGTGCGATTTTTTTGCACAAAACGCAATAAAATTGTTTTAATTTTTCATTACGGCTAATAAAATCTAGGTATCGTCTGTTTGCAAAACCTCAAAAAGCGTTGATGCACTGGCTTACTTGCTGAATTTGTGTAAAAGTCGAATAAAATCAGTAAATTGTCCAATTTTTTCCAAATTTTTTGCTATGGAGATATGCACGTCAAAACATCAGAAATAGTATTTTGAGCAATCTTCCTTCAAGGATGATAGGTCGTTTTGGCTGTTTTTAAAAATTACGGCCCAAATCCTTGATTCCCGGAGCGCCCCCTTAAGGGGGCGCTCCGGGAATTGGGGGTTACATAAAAAATTGGCAAAAACGTTGGCAAATGTCAAACTTTACTATACATATATGTAGTATGGCACAAAAGAACACTGGAGGCAAAATTTCAAATCACGTGATCATGTCACGTGACTCCCAGAGCACCAAACGTGAGTGAATTTTCGGCAAACGATAACTCTGCTTATACTTTGCGTATAGTCACACTTTATATACCCAAATGTAGCTTATATGCTTCTCTAGTTGAACATTATTTTGGTTTTTAACATTTATGTCGGGTTTGGCTAAAAAATTTCATTATGTGTTTTCCAAGTCGAACTCTGAGCAATAAAATTCATATAAAGAAATTTCTAAGCTTTATCTTAAAAAACTGAAAAATTGTTCAACTGCGCAGAGCCTAAGGCTATAATTGTGCAAAATTTTGTAGAAAAATATCTTACCAGCATTTTATAATCGAATGCCGAAAAATTGGTTTTGTATTCACACAGTCTATATTTGAGTCTGCTGCTTCTGAAAATGTTTTCTTGTGAGATTTTTTTGCACAAAACGCAATAAAATTGTTTTAATTTTTCATGACGACTAACAAAATCTACGCATCGTCTGTTTGGAAAACCTCAAAAAGCGTTGATGCACTGGCTTACTTGCTGAATTTGTGTAAAAGTCGAATAAAATCAGTAATATATCCAATTTTTTCCAAATTTTTTGCTATGGAGATATGCACGTCAAAACATCAGAAATAGTATTTTGGGCAACTTTCCTTCAAGAATGATAGGTCATTTCGGCTGTTGTTAAAAAATACAGCCCAAATCCTTGATTCCCGGAGCGCCCCCTTGTGGCACTCCTGAAATGTGGGTTTTGGCCATTATTTTGAAAACGCGCAAAAATAAACACACATCGTAAGAACAGAAGTTGTTCAGGCTTAAATTTCCTTCAATTTGATGTGCATATCACATGAAAAAAATTTTGAAAAATTTTGAGCTATTTTCAGCAAGAAAAATAGATTTTCACGGAAATAGCTTCACAAGCCAGTGCATTTACACGTATGCAACGATTTTGAAAGATTGAAAAACACTAGCAGCTGTGTTTTACTTTAACATACTTGAAAATTTTCGGTGTTTTATTACATTTGGTGCAATTTTTTTTGTAAAATAAAGCAGTATTTTCTGCATAATACTGAAATAAAGTGCGTGTGAGTATAACGCAAATTTTCGGCTTTCGATTTTAAAAATTGGCTCAACGAGGAACGTTACAAATTGGCACATAAATGCGCCTCGTTGTCTTCGAGCGGTCGCAAAATTTGATTTTGAGCAAATCGATAGTATTTAAGAATTGTAGTTAAATTTACGTTTTTCAAAAATCGTGATTTTCGTGTTTTTCAATATCTCAATCATATTCGTAAAAAATTACATTTTGCGACCGCTCGGTCACGTTATGGCAAGCAAAATGAGCTATTGGTTGTGCAACAGCTATCTAGTTGTGAAGAGAAATCGCAAGCCGAAATTCCACTCACGTTTGGTCTATAGTGAATGCTAATTTGTATGAATCAACTTCATATTTTGTGCTCGGGCATACTTTTGCACCAGCTTGCTATTGCACATTTAAAATTAGCCCCAGATTGACGTTTTTTGAAAAGTCATATTTCAGGAGCGCCACCTTAATTTCGTTACGTACAGTACAGTGCAACAAGCAGGCCCCAAAAGGGGGCAAGGTTCCTTCGCTGAGTAAAAATTCTGCTTATTTCACCTATTAGAATCCAGCTTCACACTAATACCTGTGTACAGTTGATCTATTTAGTTTCAATGCTCATGTCAAAAACACATGCCATAATTGCAACTGCTTTCCAATTCAACAACGCCATCGCTTTCCTTGACAAAAAAATTCTCATATCAAAACAGATTTTGCTGACAAAAGCTGTGTAAATTTTTTGCAAAAAATTCAACATATGGCGGTCGAACCCTCAAAGTACATGTCAACAAATTCTGGACTAGCGCTTTTGACCACTCGACCACACCAGTTCGATGTGTACCGATGTTCAGCTATGACTATGTAGAAGGAAAGTACAAGCCAGACACCAGGGCCCCGTTTCAATAAATTCACAGTCCCACAATTGTGAGATTTGTTAGTGCGAAATCAGGTGATTCGTAATGAATTTGACATATAATTTCATTACAAATCGCCTGATTTCGCAGCCAAATTTGTCACAATTGTGCGCCTGTGAATTTATTGAAACAGGCCCCAGACCAGATCACGTGATTAGCATGTGTATCGAGTATGAAAAATTACCGAACGAAAGTTTTTAAATAAAGAGCAGTCGGTTCCCATACTGACTTTACGTGTTAATCATATACGCTTGACAACATGGGTGGGATTCACAAAGCCTGTTTAACTTAGACTCGGTCTAAGTCTTAGACTGCGTTTAAATGCAGTCTCCCTAAATCAGCGTGCTAAAAATCGCGTGATCGTAACGAATTCTGGACATAAATTTTCAAATATAGAACGCGCTTTTCTAAAACATGATTCACAAAGGCTGTTTAACTTAAACGCAGTCTAAATCAGCCTGATTTTCTAATAGATACTTAGACCTGCCTATACGGCCGTCCAAGCTATGTTTAAGTTAATTATCTTCGTTAACCGACATTCTAAAAACTTTTGAAGAGCCACCAGTACTTTACATGGCTATTTCTAGCTTATCATTGATGTTTTGGACCTAGTTTTTGCAATTCTAGAAAACCATGTTAATCTGGCTAAATTGTTTTAAACGGTTAAAACTGTCTCATAAAATCATAAGTTGGACCCAGACATGGTTTAAGCTATGCAAAAGTTAGATAAAGCTAGATTTTGTCACGTTTCGTAAATGCGGTCGTAAATGATGCTACGGTAATTTTAACAGCTTAAAAATGCTTAAAATAGTGCTTTAAGGTCTATTTCAGTAATTTTCAGAACTCTAGACTAAACTTAGCACTGTTTTTAAAAGTCTAAGGGTGGATTTCACAAAGATGGTTTTACTAAACCATGGTTTTACGTACGTTTTTATATAATTTGCACGTAATTTCATTACGGAATATAGCCTGATTCGTTACGAATTTCCTAGATTTTTTAAAACCATGGTTTTAGCTCAGTTGAAATTCCAGACCTGCAGCACAGCAGGTCTCTGTTTTGCTGAAATTTCAACTGAGCTAAAACCATGGTTTTAGAAAATCTAGAAAATTCGTACCGAATCAGGCGATATTTCGTAATGAAATTACGTGCAAATATATAAAAACGTACGTAAAACCATGGTTTAGTAAAACCACCTCTGTGAAATCCACCCTAAATGTTTTAGTTTGTGTAAAAAATTAAGTAAAAGTATCTAAATGCAACATTTAATAACTTTAACATTTAATGGCAGGTTCAAAAACGATTTGCTTATGTAAAAAAACTATTTTTAGAGTTAAACGAGCGTTTAGTTAAACAAGGTCTAAACGGGGTCTGTGAATCAGACTTAGACTGCGTTTAAACGAGCGTTTAGCTAAACGCTCGTTACGAAATGTTCTAAGCGTCTTTACCATTGCAATAGAATAAGCTGATAGAACGATATAGAACAATTGTAATGAAAATACACACAAATTTCGTGAATCATGATTATCTTAGACCAACCTTTTAGACTGCGTTTAAACGCAGTCTAACTTAGACTGCGTTTAAACGCGCTTTGTGAATCCCACCCCATGTGTCTGCTACTTTTACAATATGAAGAGTTGATTTCAAAACAATAGTTTCTTCTCTAGAAGGAACAAAAAAAAAAGTTCCCTGATCGTCGGCGTACGACGAGCTTCGTCGTTCGCGAAAAGTGACGAACGGTGGCCGGATAATGACGAACAAAAAAATTTTTCCAAAAGTGCTCCAAAACACATTTTCAATGTAAAAAAGTGAAAATTTGAAAATTTTTTGTTCGTCACTATCCGGCCACCGTTCGTCACTTTTCGCAAACAAAGAAGATCGTTGTACGCCGACGAACAGGGAACTTTTTTGCATAGTACTGTAGGCAGGAAATTTCAACTTTAAACTAAATTTGCCTTGCGCTCAGCCTTGGCCGGAGAACTAGACTTAGAAGCTTTTCTGTTAAGGTGGCGCTCCTGAAATGTGACTTTTCAAAAAACGGCGGTTTGGGGCCAATTTCAGATACACAATGGCAAGCTGGTGTAAAAGTATGCCTAAATACAAAAAATGAAGTTGATTGATACAAATTAGGCTTTCGATTTCTCTTCGCAAGTAAGTAGCTGTTGCACAATCAATAGCTCATTTTGCTTGCCTCAACGTGATCGAGCGGTCGCAAAAAGTCATTTTTGAGGAATATGATTGTTATATCGAAAAACACTAAAATCGCGATTTTTGAAAAACAAATTTGGCTAAATTTTATCGATTTGCGGAAAATCAAATTTTGCGACCGCTCGAAGATGATAAGGTGCATTTATGTGCCAAATTTTAACTTTTTTCGTTGAGCCATTTTTTTAAAATCGCAAGCCGAAAAATTGCGTTTGTATTCACACGCACTGTAGCTTTAGTTCTTACAGCAAGGCTCATCACATAAACATATAAATTTCAACATTTCAAAACTAAGCCTAAGCCTCAGCCTAAGCCCAAACTAAGCTTTTTATTAACTCTTTGACAATGCCTAAGCCTAAGCCTAAGCCTGAATTCAAACTTACTTATAGTTAGTAGTAAATATTCCCTCCACCACCCGATGTACAGTAACAGGATGCAGACAAACCTTGATCTCGAATTTCAATTTGCAGAAGAAAATGACTAAACATGAAAAAACTAATGTTATAACATGTCTGCACAACCTGCGTGTCCAGTTTCGCCTCTAAATGGAAAATATAAGTAAAATAGAATGGAATGGAATTGAGAAATACATATTTTGTAAAACTGTATAGTTTTGATAACGCGAAACAGTAGCTCAAGGTCAGGCGAAGCTGCCCCAGACTATTGTCATGGGCACCGCATTAGTCCACCATTTTCCTGCTGCCGTTCGTACTGCACGGATCACGTACCACCCGGGGGCACGGAAGATAGTGCACCAATTGTTGTTAGTAGACTTACAAAATAACTACAAACAATAAAAAGCACAATGTGACTGCCCATACACTGGGGCGTTTAAACATTGAAAAAGATATATACTTTCAGAATGAAAGGTATTTTCGGGACTCATAACTGCAATAAACCGTTCTTGGAATAAAAGAAACTATCACTCATTTAATAATTTTTATCGCGCTACAGCCAGTTGAAAGGGGTTACAAACTAGAAAAAACTAAGAAGTTAGAAAAGGAAAAAATAATAGTAGTATATATAACAAATGACATACGATAAGACAAGAAGAAATATATATGTATCAGTAAGCGAAAAGCAAAAAACAATGTTGCAGGCAGAAACCTATTGATTTCCTAGTGCCCGCCCACGTAAATATTGCGAAAAACCGGCAAAGAAAGAAAACTCCAACTGACCACGAAAATTTTTTTGAATAGAGCACCTTCGGGGTAGAACCCCTATTTCATTTTTTTGGATTTTCTAGATATGACCCCCCCAAATCTGAACCCCCAGTGAGGGACGTTTTCGCAATTTTTTTCCGAAGCCCTTGTTTTTTCCGTTCTAATCGTGTCTGAATGGTGTCAGATTATTTACAAAGTTTTAGAATCAAAACAAAGGCTTTTTGATTGGGTTGTTGCCGAAAAAATGGCCAAATTCGCAACGAACGTCCATTTTTTGACCAAATTCAAACTGGCCTTAATTTAGACTTGGGCTTAGGCTTAGGCTTAGGGCTTAGGCTAAGTATGGGGCTTAGGCTTAGGCTTAGTATCAGGCTTAGGCTTAGGCTTAGGTTCAGGCTTAGGCTTAGGCTCTAGGCTTAGGCAATAAAAAATCGAAATTTTAAGAAAACATCAGGCCAAGTGAGCCTAGAGAATCCTGCCAACTAAGCCTAGACGATGCCTTAAAGCATCATAACGCACTCAAAACTATCCAAAAACAAAGATTATAGCCATTTTTGGCTTCCAACTTTGGCCTACGTTCACCTCCGAAAACACTGAAGATGCAATTTTCAAGGGGTTATATCATCAAAAATCGAAATTTGTGGATAGGGGTTCTATTACAAAAAAATGCTTCCCTCTAGGTGCTCTACACCAAAAAACAGGTCCACTATTCTTCCCCCCCAACTGCACTTGATCCTTTTTTTGCACTTTCGATTAACATGCTTTTAACGTAGGCGTAGGCTTAGGCTTAGGCTTAGGCTTAGTATCAGGCTGAAGGCCGATTCACACGCTGCGATTTTACTGCGATTTTGCCGCAGCGTTTTTGTCGCTGCGGCAAAACGCAGCTTGCCGCACGCAAAACGCAATGTCTGAACAGACGCAGCGTTTTTAGTTTTTTTATAGCCATTTTTTGCTTCGAACTTCGGCCATTTCGAAAACATTTTTCAGATGTTTTTTACGTACCCTTTCCATTCAAAGACATTTTACTGACTCAGAGGAATTTTAAATAATTTTTTCAGAAAAATTCAGGAAAGATTCAGAAATAGATTTTCATTGAATAATTCAGAGACTGAATTGAATTTTATCTGAAAAAATGTTATATACTGGGTTTTCAGATTAATTTCAAATACTTTTTACACGAATTTCAGGTAAAGTTTACTTCATATTAATAGTTAAAAACATGTGAATTTTTCTGGAAAAACTCGTGTAAAACGTATATATCTGAAATTTATCTGAAAAGCCAGTATATAACATCTTTTCAGATAAAATTTAGAATACTCTGAATTCTGAATAAAATTCTCTTAATTTCCCCGAATTTATCTGAACTTTGTTTGAAATTTCTTTGAAAGTCTGTAAAATATCTCTGAATGCATCCATATGGAAAAGGTAAAAAAACATCTGAAAAATCTAACAGATAAAAATTTATAGAATTTCAAAATTCAAATTACAGATTTCATACAGATACAAATTCAGATTTCCTGGTTTTCCTGTGTATACTGAGCGTTCAGATTTCGGGGAGTCATATCTCAGAAAAAATCAAAAGAACAAAACTAAAAGGTGTCTTGAATGAGGCAGTCTGACCTCCTAGGTGGAAGGTGGTCTACTCAAAGCTCAAAAAAGGAGGTCTACTATTCCCCCGCCACTACATTTAAGGTGATAGTTGCATTTTCAAGGCTTTTGAGATTTCTGTGTAAACTTTGTGCCCACAGAACTCAGGCATGTTCTCTTGGTTTTTTCCAGCATTTTTAACAAAAAATATGATCAAATTTTCAGTGCTTTTGTCTTCAGGCGGTTTTCTTAGTATATAAATTGACGAGTTAAAAGTGATTCGAAATTGCAGTGGATTCAGGGGGCTGGGCTGCAGCCCCCGGATAGCCACTGATTGAGATGCCTGGGGATTTTAAACATGTCTAAAACCTTACCAATTTTTAGCTCCAACAGGTAATCGTATGATTCACAGCTGTGGTGAAAAAAACTTTTTTGTGATAAACATAAATTTTGAAAAGGACCTTTTTTAAACGCTTGTTCTAAAAGAAGACTAACGGTTGACTTTCAATACATAGCATGCCTTTAGGCGAAAAAAAACATATAGTTCTAGATTATGCAAAAGACCGCTTGAGACCTGTAACCGCGGCCTAGTTTTGGCCTACCAGAAAAACCTAAAAACGCATTTATATACGCCCTTAACCCCAAAATCCGGAATATATACCCCTATATCCTCTTTTTTGTCTTTCCTCGTGTTTTTGATTCGTATCCAACAAAATAACGGTGGAACATCTAGGCTTAGTTTGATGATTTTCAAATTCAGAGCTGAATACAGGGGGACCTTTTTTAGTGGAGTAGTTGTATTTTTGCTTCAAGAGCTCTCTTGTTTTTTTGGTAGTTTCTGAAAAATATGTACGACCGCCGGATCTTAGTCCTCAGTGAGGGACGTTTTCGCAATTTTTTCTAAAACCCGTATTTTCCCGTTCCGAACGAATTGCATAATATTGAGAGTGAAAACTAAAGTTCGGATTTTTCAGCAATATCGCCAGCCACATTCGTTGCAAAATGAGGTCCAAAACGGATGGCTAAAACAGGAGCCAGAAAACTCAAAAATTACGCCAGATTGCTGTCAATTGCTTCAGAAATCAGAAAAGAGCAAAATATTTATACGAATATCCAAGTTTTGCAATAATCGAAAATTTTGCGTTGTTGTCAGTGTACGCGCCGCCATAATGGTTGGGCCAAACCCCCCAAAATTTCGCAAAATCTGGGACAAGCCCCCCCCTATCTCACTGAGACCCCGTGAACATATGTACAAAATACTTAAGATAGATGATGTCATGGAAACGTGCCGCTCTCTGATATCAATCTACGGCTTCTGTGCGCAACGTACGACCGATCACCCCTTTCCTGACGCCCTTTCTGATGTCCGAAGAGTCTCACCTCCAGCACTCTCTACGGCGAAGTCTATTCGCTACTGGACCTATTCCTAATTTACCTTCCCTGCCGCCCATACTCGTGCTAACGGATGTGCTGCGCTATAAGCCGGTGGTGGTGTCGGCAGCCGTCTGCCTATTCGCCACCTATCTGCTGATGGCTCTCCGGATGGTCTGTGCTGGAATTTCAGCTAATGGAATGTTTCCTATGGTTATGCCAGCGCTGCCGAAATAGCCTGACTATGCCTATATTTATGCTGTGATTGACAAAGGCACTATAAGGCTGCCACTAGCTATGTTCGTGGCGCAACACCTAGCGGGCAGCTGTGTGGCGGATGCGCTGGCTCAAAACTCAGCTCTCCGTCAAAGGCTTGCTGATTTTGCCGGTGCTCAACTATAT
>JASANF010006520.1:0-17429 GCA_030248245.1 Trissonchulus sp. WLG1_4
GTGAAACTGTGCATAGACAGTGAAGTACTCACAGCAATAATGATAAATTGTGAAAAATTTAGACGCTTATTTTGGAATCAAAAGAAAAACGAACCTTCATTTTACTTTTTTCTTATTTGTGGCAAAAAAATGTGCGTCGAGACGTTATGTGTACTTTCACAAGCTGGCCAATCTGATATCTGGCTTAATTTTTACGCGGCGGCCTCAGCCGCCGCGACTGCTATAGTGCGAAGCTCTCATATGCTTAGCACGCAAATTGAACAATTCTAGTGTAATCTGGCTGCTAGGTCAGCAGATTACACTGTTTTTGTGGGCGTGTGTGTCAGTTTGTGTATGTATATACACAGGGAGGAACAGGCAGCGATTCCATTCTCATGTTTGTCAAGTGCTAATAACGCTGTGGACAGCACACCGTATTATGACGAAACCTGTTGCATAAGCGTTTCGTAGATTATATATCAGAACATCCGAAACGACATGAAACACTTGGAAATGGGAACCGTTTCACGTGATGGTCAGAAGTGTCCTCTCACTTCAGACCCAATTGTTTTTGGGTCCCCTCCTGCACCCGCAGTTTTGAATGTTTTTTAGGTATCCTACGTTTTGGCTCGTAGTGTTGTTCTACGAATACGCTCGGTGCAGTGATGCAACTTAACTAAGTGCATGCAGAAAATTTTCAGTTCTGCCACAGAACACTGTTCCTTCTGCTTTTGTGGAACTAAAACTTTTGTTTACATATTTTCAAGCCACATTTTCAGTATGTGAAATGTAGGTAAATATGTTTAATGAGGTTGGCATGCGATTTCTAACGTGCATATGTACGTAATCTTGAAATCCAAATTGACCGCAAAAAATTATATGCGTCACTGAAAGTCCCCCTCAGAGGCAAATTGAGAATCATTATTCGACTGTAGCTACATAAATATATTAAAGTCTAACTTGTCCTATTTGAACTTTTACTCTGATATAGTAACAGTTTTGAGCAAAAGCGATGACATTGTAAGGTTGTAGTTTCGTTTTTCCAGGTTTTTGTGATTTCTATGTAAACTTTGCGCCACCAGTACTCAAGTTATAAGTGACGCCTGAGCATAAATTTTTGGGACAGTATTGTAAAGGTCAAAATCCCCAGGCATGTCTCTCACTTTTTTGAAATTTCACCTGTGGACATTTTTAGAGGGTTTTATTTTCAAGAAATTATCTTAAATTTTCGGTGCGTTTGCTTTTCAGCTATTTTCTCAGTAAATTGACTAGTTATTAGAAAAGTGGGGGACATGCCTGGGGATTTTAAACATGTCAAAAACCTTACCAACTTTCAGCCCCAACAGGTAATCGTATGATTCAGAGCTGTGGCGCAAACTTTTTGTAAAAAATTTTAATATTTTTGAAAGGACCTTTCTTTAGTCGCTTATACTGGAAAGAAAATCACAGGTGAAATTTCAAGGCATGGCATACATTTAGGAAAGATATTGTTCTACCTAATGCAAAAGACCGCTTGTGATTTGAATTTGTAAACGCTGAGCTATGGCTTTTTAAAAAAACACCTAAAAACGCAATTACCCCCTTAAACGGTCAATTCTTAGTCTAGATCTCGATAGTATTTCTCCACCAATAGGGCGGGGGCTCAGATAACCAGCCAAGTGGTTTTTCCTCGTCCTTTTGCTTAATCTACCATCGCTACATGTTTGCGTTTCGTGTCCCGTTTTTGCTTGCTTTTGCTTTTTTTTTGTTCGTACTAATATTATATTTTCTTTTCTTCTAATCCTTGGGGGATTAGAGCAATAAAATTTCTTCTTCTTCTATAGCGTACGGGAGCATAAGAACTACCAAAACTACAAAACAAATTTTCAAAACACTTGCAGCCAAATTTGGATTTGGAAATGTGATCAAATTTGGTAAAAAATGATGTTTGTTAAACCGTAAGCAAAGTGGAAGAATTAAAAAATCATATATATCTTTGTGTTTAGGAATTGTATCAGACAAAGTTCAGTCAAATTACAAATCAGGTGGCGCTCATGAAATGTGGCTTAGTTATGTTTTGGCCATTATTTTGCAAACGGGCAAAAATAAACATGCATCGTAAGAACAAAAGTTGTTCAGAAGTAAATTTCCTTCAATTTCATGTATATATCACATAAAATTCTTTTTTTAATTTTTGAGCAAATTTTAGCAAGAAAAGTAGATTTTTACGGAAATGCCTTCACAAGCCACTGCATTTACACGTATGTACTGAATTTTGAAAGGCTGAAAAACACTTGCAGCTATGTTTAATGCTCTAGATAATTTAGTTTTGAATATTTGTGCCATTCTTGGCATGTTTTTGTTGTTTAAGGGGGCGCTCCGGGAATCAAGGATTTGGGCCGTATTTTTTAAAAACAGCCAAAATGACCTATCATTCTTGAAGAAAAGTTGCCCAAAATACTATTTTTGATGTTTTGACGTGCATATCTCCATAGCAAAAAATTTGGAAAAAATTGGACAATTTCTTCAAAAAGTGGTCAGATTTGAAAGTGCTAAAAAAAGTCAAATTGGTTCACTTTTAACATTGGCCATACCAAACATCTTTACAGTTGTGCAATGAAACTTCAAATAAATGTAGAGGAAACATAGCGCATTCTAACGAAATTAAGAATGTGCTCTTAAGTTGATTAATAAATGAATACTAGCCTGTTAAAAAACACTGCACATTCGTTACTACCACCTTAAGGGAATAATTGAGTTTTTAGGTGTTTTTTTAAAAGCCATAACGTAACGTTTACAAATCACATTAAGTTTTTTGCATTAAGTAGAACAATATCTTACCTAAATGTATACCATGCATTAAAACGTAACCTTTCATTTTGTTTCCAGTACACGTAGCTAGAGAAAGGTAATTCTCAAACTATTACATTTACAAAAAAGTTTGCGCCATAGCTATGAAAACAAACGCACCGAAAAGTTACCATATTTTTTTGTAATTAAAACCCTCTAAAAGAGTCTACAGGTGAAATTTCGAAAAAGTGAGAGACATGCTTGGTAATTTTGACCTTTATAGCACTGTGTCAAAAATTTGTGCTCAGGTTTCATTTGTAACTTGAGTTCTGTGGGCGCAAAAGTTTACATAAAAATCGCAAAAACCTCAAAAACGCAACTACCACCTTAATTAAAACCAAATTTTTAAAATACCGGTTCACATAATAGATTTATGCCCATCAGCTAGCGCGCTCAGTTAGTCCGAGTTAAGCGGGTGCTATACTTCGTAAAGCCTGGCTTTGCTTTGACGCGTGCGAAAGCAAAGCCAAGCTTTGTGTTGCAGCGCTTAGAAACAAAGCGATGGTTGCTTTGTATTTGAAGTTTCAAAGCAAAACTTTGCTTAGTTTTGAAGCGATGCAACGCTGCAAAACAAAGCCAACCGTCAACGCCGAGCAGAGCGTTGGCAATTCATGTATTGCTATACTTTTGCGCGCAAAAATGGCGCGAAAGAATCTGTTATTTATCAAAAATGGAACCAATCTCAACGAAAAACGACACCGTTTATATGTTAACCAGTGAACGAAGCGCGTTTCTTGCGAAGGAGTTTTTTGTTTAAAAATTCCAAAAAGATAAAAACTTTATTTGTAAAAAATGCGACTGAAAACATTTAAACGACTTAAAATACTTGAAAACATGTAAAACTGCATATAAAAGCTAGGAAAAGTAAAAAAATGTACACTGCTGTATTTAAATAAAAACTGAAGCGCTTTAAAGCGCGGCAAAGTATAACCCATTTCTACTTGCCGAGATTTGATGCGCTTTGGAAAAAATCAACGCTTAGCTTTGAAAACCGTGTGACCATTTTCAAAGCGAGGTGACGCTTCAAGGCGAAGCGAAACTTGGCTTTGAAGAAACGCAAAGCTTAATTTTGGCAAGCTTCAAAGCGCTTCAAAGCAATCAAAAGTTTTCACAGCGAACTTTGGAATTTTTCAAAGCGGTTTGAAGCGCTTTGGAATTTCAGCGAAGTATAGCAGAGGCATTAGCCTTAGCATGCTTCAAAGCACTTCAAAGCAACCCAAAGCTTCCCAAAGCGGGATGTGGAGTTTTCAGAGCTTTGAAGCACTTTGGAATTTTAGCGAAGTAGAGCAGGAGCTCAACTCTAAGCTCAATCCGGCTGGATTCTTCTGGGTATAACAAAAATGTAACAAGTTGACGTTTATGAAACTTTGACAGTTTTCAGACACAGAATTTGATAAAACAAATAAATACATTTGTCGCTAATATACACGTCAGACAAAGGATGTTGTTTTTGAAAAACTAAAAGCTAAATTGAAATTGAGGCTGGAATTCACAACCTAACACTAACACTAACTTTTCCCTTAAAAGTTAGTGAAACACTTAAATTTGGGCTTGAAACACTAACATTTTAAGTGTTTTGAGCCCAAATTTAAGTGTTTCACTAGCTTTTAAGGAAAAAGTTAGTGTTAGTGTTAGGTTGTGAATTCCAGCCTGAGTCTAAAGTTGTACCTTTTTAAAAAAGGAGTAGGTACGTACGAGTAACTTGTTCGTTTAAACGCTACACTAACCATAAATGTTTGTGATTTTTGTTGCAATTAATGTTTATTGTCACAGTTAGGCATAGGTACGTTTACACGTTGAGACGTTTTCAACCGATTAAATATTTATGGGTTCAAAAAAAAGCAATTTATGAGCCGTTTAACGTTCAGACCGTTCAAACGTTCAATCGCGTGTAATTTAAATGCTTAAGTGGTTTCTGAAAAACCAGTTATATCTTTTCTTTTGAAACGGAACTGTTGCCGCCAGAAATAAAAATATGAACATATGAAAGGTTGGGGGCGTGTGTCAGGTGCCCCTATGCCCTTTTTTTAGAAAAGACCAGGATAGAAATAAAACCTACGCCTTCTGCTAGAGTCCGGATCCAGGCAGACGTGCCTGTAATGTTCTTTAATGAAATAACATTTTTCACCATTGGGGCCATATTCACACTAGCACTTGCATAGCACAATCACAGGAACGGAGAAAAGCCCAAGCACAGCCGATTACATTCAAGGGATTTAAGTCATTAGCCTTATGTAATTTGCCTCTTTGTGACACTTGCCCACAAAATAGTAGGCAAAAATGTTAAGAAAATTTCGTACAAATTATATTGGAAAAAATAAAATAAACCAAGGCTTCAATTTAAATTAAAGTTACAGTTAAAGTTAGTCTCAGGCGTTAATTAAGGGGGTAGTGTCGCGAAAGCAGTTTTGCTCATAGGTTGCAAAAAGAGATCTTTTTGCTTTGAACTTGTACGTTCACTAAGAAACTAGTCCAATGCTATACTGTGTTAAATAAGTACTGCCAGACACTAGACTACCAATATCTACCAATATCTTGAACCAATCACCGATTGTAAGCCAGACATCACACAATAGAGACATGAAAATTCAAACAAGCACGTTTTGCGAGTAGAGTTGAATTATTTTTGGAAAGATGTCATTGTGACATGCTTGCAGTGCTGAGGATATTCGAATATAAAACGCGGCACCATAATGTTTTATTGTCAATATTTGTAACTAAACATGACCACTTGATATATATTAATTTCTAGCCTGCAATGTCATCGCTTTTGCTCAAAACTGTTACTATATCAGAAAAAGTTCAAATAGGACAGTTAGACTTTATATATTTATGTAGCTACAGTCGAATAATGATTCTCAATTTGCCTCTGAGGGGGACTTTCAGTGACGCATATAATTTTTTGCGGTCAATTTGGATTTCAAGATTACGTACATATGCACGTTAGAAATCGCATGCCAACCTCATTAAACATATTTACCTACATTTCACATACTGAAAATGTGGCTTGAAAATATGTAAACAAAAGTTTTAGTTCCACAAAAGCAGAAGGAACAGTGTTCTGTGGCAGAACTAAAATTTTCTGCATGCACTTAGTTAAGTTGCATCACTGCACCGAGCGTATTCGTAGAACAACACTACGAGCCAAAACGTAGGATACCTAAAAAACATTCAAAACTGCGGGTGCAGGAGGGGACCCAAAACAATTGGGTCTGAAGTGAGAGGACACTTCTGACCATCACGTGAAACGGTTCCCATTTCCAAGTGTTTCATGTCGTTTCGGATGTTCTGATATATAATCTACGAAACGCTTATGCAACAGGTTTCGTCATAATACGGTGTGCTGTCCACAGCGTTATTAGCACTTGACAAACATGAGAATGGAATCGCTGCCTGTTCCTCCCTGTGTATATACATACACAAACTGACACACACGCCCACAAAAACAGTGTAATCTGCTGACCTAGCAGCCAGATTACACTAGAATTGTTCAATTTGCGTGCTAAGCATATGAGAGCTTCGCACTATAGTATATACGCGGCGGCTGAGGCCGCCGCGTAAAAATTAAGCCAGATATCAGATTGGCCAGCTTGTGAAGTACACATAACGTCTCGACGCACATTTTTTTGCCACAAATAAGAAAAAAGTAAAATGAAGGTTCGTTTTTCTTTTGATTCCAAAATAAGCGTCTAAATTTTTCACAATTTATCATTATTGCTGTGAGTACTTCACTGTTTATGCACAGTTTCACAGTTCAAACAGATATTACTCCTCAACCACTCAAGCAATTTGCACTAAATTTTGTGTACATAAACTACAACATATGTCCTTTTAGTCTGTGTAAACAAACTAAACAAATAAGTTGATAATTGTGACGAAAAGATCGAATGTGAATAGGTTTTTAAAACGTCATTTTTCCGACTTTGCGACCTCACTGCAAACAGTATACTGCATCAATTTTGATGAAACTTGGCGAAAATACTTGCGTCAACATATATTTTCAAAATATATAAAAAACGAAGTCTTATTTTTTTCTATAAATGTTTTACAGTTACGCAAAATCGACTGCTTTCGCGACACTACCCCCTTAAGTTAAAGTAAGACCAAAATCAATTACTGTTCTGACTTTTTAAAATAATTTAAATTTATACTTAAAGGGTGTTTTAATTTAAATTAGTTATGTTTAAAGTTATGGCTAAGCAAAACCTCCAATTTTTTGTAGTTAAAACTACAGTTAGAGTATGACTTTAACTTTTTTAAGGGGACGCTACGGGTACCAAGGATTTGGGCCATATTTTTTGGATGATGGCCCAGATGCTTTTAACTATATACAATTTCAAGAGATAATACCATTTTTCCCGCGTTTTTTTGTAGAACTTTTTCCTTTAAAATTGATAGCAAATTGAACTCCAAATTAATTCGACTGGCACCGACTCTTGATCAAGACCATTCTTTTGAATTAAATTTGGCTAACCCTAAATTATCCAGTGAAATTTACGGAACTATACAATTATATATAATTGTTGGGGACAACTGTTACTGGGGGTAACGATTGTGGGGCAAATGTCGCGGGTGGAGTGACAGCTTTCCGAATAGAAACCCTCGGTTAACGTCTTTGCGGCTCAATTTTGCGGCTGAAGGGATTGGTTTAATTCGTTTGTATTTGTATTAAAATAGAATTAACATAATTTCAAGTCCAAAAACACAAGGGGGAGGGCTATTTGGGGCAATTTCCATACTACAATTTTTTGACAAAAATTCATTTTTACAATAAAAATTTGAAAATGACATCTTTGATACGCTGCATTCATTTTCCAAGATGCACACAATCAAATAAAACTAAAAATCTTTTTATAGCAACACTTTTCAACTTGTTTTCGCTATTATACATATTATACATACATATATACTATTTCCATACCACACTGTATCTTGCAGCTGTTTGGTTGCTGACGTTGTTATAGGCAACTATAATTGCTCGCATTCAGCGGTGCCGCAAACCCCCTTTAGACAGCGGTACTCTCCTTCAACCATCAACCACACCCTCTGAAGGCCAAAAAAGTGCCCAAAATTTAGTAAATGTCAAAAAATTTATAAGATGGCCTGCTGGAGCCCAAAAAGTGCCTCAAAATTGAGCTACAAAATTAACGCAAAACTTTAGGGCTATCATTGGAAAAAACAAAACCGATAACTACCGTCTCCACCACCTCGTCGATTCCTCCCTTGCATTTTCGATGGTATGTACTATTATAGAAAGTACGTAATCCTGTAGCTTCATAAAGTTACTATTTATTCACATACGGACGAAAATTAGTTATGGAATAGAGAGACAAAATTTAAAATATTTTGGCAATGTCGGGGTTAAACATTGCTCTGCAGGAGGTTTGAAGGTGCACCCTTGCACCCACATATGTCCCAAGGTTCTATTTTTCACTTCATTAAAGTAATGTCTCTACCTGAATATTTGCAGACTTGGCACATTTTAGTGGGTTCGGCTGGGGGGTGACCTGGGCTCCGTTCCCCCCACCCTGATGGGATACCCTCCATAGTCCAGAAAAATTTTCCAAAACGACACTTTGGCAACTTTTATGTCGTACGTCGTGTTTTACGTCAATTTTTCTCAAATTTAGTAAAAAGTAAGCTTTAATTACGTATAAAATAGCCCTTTTTGCTGCAAATTGGGTCTTACTGTGACGTTATAACGCATCCTGTCATCTTCCAATATTGTTAAAAAATTTGTCGAACTCAATTTCCTTACTTTTACGTTTATTGAGAGGTCATCACATCCAACCTCATACATGTTTACTTATGTTTACATAAATGATAACTTTATATACACCTATATTTAAGCAGCCTAGCATAAGATATTGCGTGCTTATGTAACCATATATGCATATGATTAGCCAGCCTAGTGCAAGCTATAAATGCATATAATATAGCAACAGCTAGCCGAGTGCAGGCTAGCTATTGTTAGCTTAGCTATAGCATACGTATAGGTACGTACGTACGAGCTGCATAAAGTACGTAGCAGCACACGTATTTTAAGGACCTGCCGCCGCTGAGGCGGCGACAGGAAAAAAGTGTCATACTCTTCTTAGTACAGACCCTTGATAACATACTTTGTGTATTTAAAACTCGAAGTGACAAACTGTATTTTATGGTTTTTTTTCAAAACGTTGCTTCAATGAAATTACAACAATTAAACCCGTATGTCAATGCAAAATGAGAAAAAACCCAACTTTACTTTTAATGCATCTCTGATGCATCATTCCAAAATCGACTCACTAAATTCTGACAAACAAGCCCAATTTTCGGCAAAAACATTCAGTAACCATTAAGTTGTAATTTTTAAGTAGGTATGTACATTGGCCAGAGGCCATCGTAAACCTGCTGGGCAGCTCATGTCTAATTTTTAATGCAAAAAACCAAAAACCAGTATCAGCATATTAGACTGCAAAACCTTCATAAGATTTCGTTTCACCAGCATGGTATGTCGTTAAGATTTTATCAGTAAAATGTCCAAAACTATGCTGTAGATATGCACCTTATGGAAGAACTTTTAGTACACTGTCCAATTATGGCACGTCTACCTAAGCGAATGCTTCGAGCTTCACTGACCCAAAATGACGTTAATGCATCGACGCAGTATAGAATTAGTGATTTTTCCGACAACTAACAGTTGCAGTTTGCACTATGTAGTTAATGCATATCGTAATATGTGTATACTCTGAAGAAAGACCACAGCATCGCATAGTGGTTAGAAGGTGTTACTCTGGAATCGAAGGCTGTAGGATCGATTCCTGATGAAGAATTTTTTGGAAATTTTTTACCATGCCTACGAAACGACGGAAATTAGAAACTCAGTACAGTTACACTGAAGCAACCCAGCCAAGAACTTACATAATATGTAGGTAAAATGAAGTGGACAGTTGCAATTTAACGGTGGCGGTTGTGTAAAACATACTCCGCACATGAGCACTTTAATGTTAGCAGCACGCTAGGATTTCAAAATCAAAATTAAAGACCTGTTGGGCTGTGGCCCAACAGGAAAAATAGTTACACTACTTGAGAAAACAAAACGTGTTATTTAGTTTCAAAAACTATAGATTCTTTCTGGCTATTAAGGGTACAGCAAGGAGTCGTTGTAGTCACACCACTAAAATAAGGAAATGGCGCAGGTTTTTTATCAGACTTTAGCCTGGATGATTGAGTCGGCAAAAATTTGCTCACAAATTGGCAGAAAACTCAAACTTACGTTTCTAACAGTCGTATACCGTACTGCACTATACGACTGTTTTGTATAATTGTATAAGTTCACAAGCTAAATATGGATAAAGCTCTGTATGGCATAAAATGCAAACGTTACAATGTAGTTCACCAAAGGTTATTACAATTAGCGGTTTTCCAACAATGCTGAATGCTTCAGTTTTTAACGTTAAAGAATAAAAGAAAAAAAGCATCTGTGTGAAGCGAACATTACGCGATTAAAAAACTATTGTTTACAGTTTTTACGCTATTTTTGTGAATTATGAATTTGTACAGTTTTAAAACTGCTCACAGATGGTTATTGATTAATGCTCTACCAAGCATTTCAGCATGTCATGCCATTGCATCAAAAAGTTATTTTCGTTTACAGTTTCGATTTGAATATCAATTATTGTTTTTACACGATTGCTTATAAACATCCGTCCCGCCACGGTTTTTTCTTCCAAAAATAGCGGACAAATTGCAGACTTCGGTAAGGTGAAGTATCATTTCAAGCGATGGCGTTTCTTGAAAAAAATCAGATCGACAAATTCAAATAGGTAACCATTGATCCTGAGGTTAATTACCATTGCAAAGTTCCTAATGCATAAACCAAAGAATAGATTTATACGTTCGCCTGCCCCATTTATTCACTAGGTGGCGTCCATGTCTCACCGAACTTGAATGGCTCGCTTTTGCAGTTTCGTTCATTACGCGACCATTTGCTTCCCCATGCCTTTTATGGGAAAATAGTTTACTGGTTGCTAAATAAAGGTTGAATAACGGCGATACAGCAGAGACAGAGCTTTGAACCGATGCTGCGATAAAGAAGCACATAGCCAGAAATGTGAAAAAAGTACGCATACTTTTCGGCCCAGTTCTTACAGGTAAATGTTGAGGCAAAATTTGTTTGGAAACGTTCAAATTTGTCACGGAAAGTTGACTCGTTGACCACAAAAGTTCTTCTTCGAAATAAAAAATAGACAGAAACTTTCGCAAAATAGTAGAATTGCTAAGCAGCACAGACCAAATGCTGTGAAAACATGAGGAATGTTTATATTTATATATATTGTTTCGCCATCTGTTATTGACAGATAGCTAATCGCGTATTAAGCAAGTTCGCGTCAAAGATGTCAAAACCATTATGGTAGCCAGTATAACAATTGTTTCTGAAAACCTGCATGGAATTGACAGGCTTTTAAAGCTTAGCTAAATTTATACTAAAACTTCACGCTTTATGTAGGCACCAAAACTTCCAGAGAAATCAACTAAATGTCTTAGCAAAATTTAAATTTATTTTTTTCCTGACAGCGTAAATTACATTATTAAATTAAATTAAATTGTAAATTTTTATTTTCACAGAACTCTGCAAACGTTCCAGAATATGAGCTGCTACTTTTGATAAATTTTTTAACCATCTTGCCAGCTGTCAATTATTAGCTGCAGTCAGTTCAATTTCACTCCTCTCCTTAATCCTTAATCCGTAAGCAGTTGACTTGGACTTCTGAATTCGAGTGGTCTTATTATAGCTTTCTAAAAAATGCACCGACCATAACGCTTGACGTAATTGTGCTATTATCACAGATCAACAAAACGTCAATTGCTTTTGCAGCGTAGGTTTAGCTATTTATTCCAGAGACAGGAATTGTATTTAGCTATTTGTTTTGCATCAACGAAAAGCTAAATATAAATTCAAGCTTATAATTATTGTTTGTTAATTAACTGGAATGACAGCTAACGACTTCGGTGACAAACTTACGGCTTGTGCAAAAAAATAGGCAACAAACACGTTTTGCGAGTAGGGTTAAATTATCTTTGGATAGATTTTGTAGCGACATGCTTTAGTGCTGAGGAAGTGCTATCTTCGAATATTAAACGAAACACCATTTTTTTCATGCCAACATTAACTGTAACTAAACATGACCACTCTCAGTCTTATTATACATTATATAGTCAGAAACATTCATACGGCGCAGCCTTGACTTTATATATATCTATATATTAAGTAGCTGCAGCAAAATAACGGATCTAAATTTGCTTCCGTGGGTGACCTTGACGGCTAGTCTATAGCACGTGCACAATTGGCCTTCATTTAAAGTCAGCCAAAAGCCACTTCTACAGTACTTTCATAACTGCACTTTACTAATAATTAGGCGAACACAATCTTCGGCTATTCTATAGCACGTTTACAGTTGGCCTTGGTTTGATGTCGGCCAAAACCCACATCTATAATACGTGCACAGTTAGACTTTACTACAACAAGCAACAGTTTGCTGCAAAAAAAACATAGTAAGAATTTTACAGTAGTTTGTCATATTTGATAACAAGCCCAATCTGCGGCAAAACCTTCAGTATGTATCAAGCAAAAAGTTTTAAGTAAACTGACCAGAGGTCAGCCAAAGCCTGTTGTGCAGCGATATTTACCTTTACAACGGTGCATTGCACCAAATCGAATTAATTGACTAAAACGCTAAATCGATTTAGTTCAGGCTTAAATTCCTTAAATCGGTTCAAAGCCGCTGCACCAATGCAGCGTTTAAGAGTTAAAAAAATCAGGGTTGTCGCGACAGCCCCCAACCCTAGAATTACATTATGAGTTATTATTAATAATAATTCCCTAGATTATTAAATTAAAATTGTGAAAAACTCAGGTGTAGCTCCGATTCAGCTGACATTCTACTCAATCTATTCAACTGGAGATTATCTCCAACTCAGACTTAAGTATCCAATTTTGTGTGGATTATTATCCACCTATATTTAAGAAAACAGTTAATAACCAGACAGAGCATCTAAAACACGGATTCAATATTATGATTTAATAGGGTGGCTTGTCAGCTGGGGCCGTATTCTCAAAATTACCTGCAGGTAAAGTTAGGCTAACTTTACCCACAGGTAAAGTGAAGGTAAAGTCGTATTCTCAAACAATGCTTAAAGCCAATGTGATAGCTAAAATTACCCTTAAAATTCGGTCCTGAAAAGTGCTTTATCTTGTTTCGCAGCTAAAGTTAATGTATTGTGCAAATTTTTAACCTCAACTGTGGACGTTAACCTTGTTTTCAATTTTAACTTTACCTTTACCCACTGAATTAACTTTACCTTAACCTTACCTGTGGGTAAAGTTAGCCTAACTTTACCTGTAGGTAATTTTGAGAATACGGCCCCAGATTTACATGCTAGTTGCATAATATTCCCACAGTACCTATTTGCATTATGCCAGCCAAAGTTTGTCATTACGCAGTTTGGTTTCACATCCGATCACAGTAGGACATACGAAGGATGTATATACTGGCCTACGTACGTAGTATGTTCATCTGTAAAGGAAATGTATTACGGCTATTTATGTAATTAAATCGAGGCAGAGACACTTTTCGTTGTATTTGCATGCACACACGGCGTGCGCCGATACTTTGGCGAGATAAACCTTTTGTCAGTAAATATTTCCAGATAATAGTCTCAAGCCATAGCAATGTGACGCACGCCCAATAGATGAACGCACTGCAAAAGCTATCGCTGATTTCTATGTATCTTTTTTGCTAGGCAATGCTGTGACGCACGCACAGTTAATCCAAACTGTATAGTAAACAAACACACACGCTTAGCCACACTCCATACTATCCGCCAAAATCAAAATTAAAGACCTGTTGTGCTGTGGCACAACAGGAAAAAACCTGTTGCGAGCTCATTTTTTATTCCAACTTGAATCAATTATCACCAAACTGAAAAAATCTGTTCTATACAAAATAAACATAATTATATAGAAGACTGTTGACCTGTGGAGCAAACCGCAAAAAATACCAATCCACTTTGCCAAAGCAAAAAGCTGGATTTGATTAATATCCGAATAAAACGGGATAAAAGCGCAATAGTATTTGCTAAATTTTTCTCCAAAAACAGATTGTAAATTTCATTTCGTGACTTGTTCATTTTCACAGAAATATCGTTGAGAAGGTAGCGAACACATACTGACAGACTAACAGAATACTAGTGCACACTGCATTTTAAACCATGTTTATAAAAAAGTATGAGGAGCACTGTTTGGCTTTAGTTTTCGCCCAGCTGTTTCGCCAAGCCCATTTTTATGCGAACATGCGCGTACGGTTAGGACTATGTAGGTAAAATGGCTCAGCTTACATATATCTTGCCCCGCATTGTAATTTTGTAATAGCATTTTTGTGCAAAACGTGTTTCTTTAAAATTATAACAAAATTTTCTCCAACTACATAACTACCTGTAACATTCTGTATATTATCTATTAGCAAAGGGTTTTCAAACCCTTTGTTTGGTCCTACCGTTAAACTACCATTTTTGGGCCTGAAACTACACATGTTATTCCGATACAAAAGGAACTCAAACTTTTGCATTGCCTCAAACAGAAACTTTACAAACGACAGTGCATTCCAGTGCCATTTTATACTATAAGTAAACACTCAGTACCTGTATAACGTCGATACATAAGTGAGGGTGGTATACATTTTGACAGTTTAAAATAAAGCTTCCGCAAGAGCTTCAAAAAGATGACGGATTTCTTTAAAACTTTAAATAAACTAAAGCGACCAACAAATTGATGAAAATATTCTTAAAATAAGAACGGGTTAGACCTTTGATGAATGGCTTTTCTGAGTAATATAAGAGCCAGAAAAATTTACAAACAGTTTTCCAAACTTCTCAAACAAAGACACAAATAAACAAATTTTTGAGCCATAAATTAACCGTAGAAGCTTGAATCATTTTCAAAATTAGCTCAATTATTTCTGTCTACATTTGCAATGTCCATGTCAAATTTGATTATGTCCAATCAAGTATTGTTCAACTTTTTGCATAAAACGTTACGTAACTACCACTTTAAGCAAAGAGCTAGATTTGATTCATACCTAAATCCAACGGGTTAATACCGCATACTTGTCATTTATTTTTTTCGGAAACAGTTTGTATAAATCGCGCGGAGACTAAACTACCTAAGAGCTGGATTTGATTTATACCCAAATGATATGGCTTAAAACTGACAATGAAACGCAAAACAATCAACTAAGGAACAGACGCATTTCGCGAACACACTCGTGTTCACGTAGAACCGCACAATCACACTGAACAAAATACACACAAACGCACACACAACCTGCACCAAACTAAACGTTGTATTTCAGTGTTGTAAAGAAGCCTGCTGCAAAAGACATCCACAGGCATCATCATATATATAATTAGACACACACGCACCTATTGTTAATTTCATCACACAGCCTTACGTTTCAATTAACAAGCATCAAAAGAACCTGTTGCGGTGTGCCACAACAGGAAACAAGCATAAGTTTGCTGCAAAAGAAAAACAGAATGAATTTTACAGGAGTTTGTCATATCTGACAAAAAACCTGTTGCGAGCTCATTTTTTATTCCAACTTAGATAAAAACTTTCACCAAACTACTAAACTCTATTGAAAACATCTTTTAAGGAACACTAAGGCACTGTGGCTAAAAAAATAGAAAAAAGCCAATCGACTGTGCTTGAGCAACGAGCTGGATTTGATTCAAACCCGAATCAAACAGGTTAAAACGTTCAAACCTGTCACTCAGTTTTCCTGTAGAACCATTTTCTAAATATCACTTGGGGACTATCGCATTTTCTCAAAAACATAGCTTGAAAGATAGCGAACGTGTGCTGCCAGAATCCGTGTGCACACTAAATTTTTTTAATGATAAACGATAAGAAGCACTATTTGGCTTTATTTTCCAACCAGCAGTTTTGTCAAGCTTAATTCTTCTGACTACAAATTCTTCAAGCGAACATATGCGGACGGCCATGACTAGGCAAAAAGAGACTCGCTTTCTCCTCTCACCTACTCGATTTATTACTTCTATCAATTTATTATATGAAACAAATTTATTTATCAAAAAATTTGTGAAAAGGTCGTCCGCAAAATATGTTAGTTAAAAACCCTTCATTCACGTACTGTAACAAAATGTCAAATTGTAACAAAATGACACAATTTGACTGTAAACCCTTTGCTTGGTGATACCGTCATTTTTCATTTAATGCCAAAATGCTATTTTTGAGCCTGAAATTTCACATGTTCACATCCTCCTACATAAGAAACCGGGCTAAACGTTTGTATTAGCTACAACTGAAGCTTTGTCAACGACACTAGCGTAGTGCACATTTTAGACAGTTATGTAAGAATAAAGCTTCAGCAAAAACCCAAAGCAGTTCCAAATAGGAACAGCCAATCCTAGTTGAGCAAAGAGCTGGATTTGATTCATACCTAAATCACACGGGTTAAAACCGTGAAACTTGTCACACAATTTTCCTCCTGGAAAAATTTGTAGATTTCATTTTGAGACTGTTGGAGCAATTACATTAGTACACAAATCAACAATGCAAAATGCACACAATTAACGAATGAACAGACACAATTCTCAAACACACTCATGCGCACCTACATGCGCACAATCACAGCGATCAAAGCACACACAAACGCGCACAGATCTCTCGCCAAGCTTTAAGTTGCCACCTCATACATCATTCTAAAAAAGAAGCCAGCTTGCTGTGCAAGTTATTCACAGGCATTATGAACTACATACACACGCACACACACCTACAGTTAATTTTATCACACAGCCTTACGTTTTGTACTAGGGTCATCCTAAGGACCTATTGCGGTGTGCCGCAACAAGAAAAACGGCAGTACCAATACCTTTTATAGCTCGTGTACAGTTCAATATTTAGGAAATTTTGCCAGTTTTCAACAAGAAACATTATTAGGAATAAAGGGTAATATTACCGAATTTCGTCAACAAAGTCCGAGTTTGACTCTGCAGCCCTCGCCATCAAAATTCGTCCAAGTAACCAAGAAGCATAGAAGCGTGGCAACTTCTCATTTGATGCAAAATTTTGGTTTTGACGGTACACCAAAAAGGTTCAATCCGCTGAGCGTTAATTTCAATGACAAGAGCTACAAAATGGGGCCGATGATTTGTTTGATACAGAATTCCAGCTCTTGACGCCACACTGCGAGTCACAAACTACCGCGGAGTGTTACTCCTAAGACCTAGATTGTGTTTCATACATCAGCATAAAGCACATTAGGTGCTTCTAAAAGTCTTTCAAATCAAGAAAAAAATGTGAAAAGGACGTTGTTCTTGGCACAATTGAAACATTCTGTAGCAGACGTTGTCACTAAGCTCTGTGGACTCCATCGCCGCACCACGCATGAATTTTGAATCCGACAGTATTGTAGTGCAAGTATCTCATAGCACTTTGGGTGGGGTACGTTTCAAATTGGGTAGAATACGTTTGGTAGGGTACGTGCGTGTTACTAGCCTTACGCTGCTGTTTATTTCAATGTCAATACTTTATCTTCATATATACGCACACACTACATATG
>JASANF010006521.1:0-14994 GCA_030248245.1 Trissonchulus sp. WLG1_4
TTCCAAACAGTTTATACGTAGATATTATTAGTCGTAATGAAAAATTAAAACAAATTTATTGCGTTCTGTGCAAAAAAACTGCACAAGAAACCATTTTCAGAAGCAGCAGACTCAAATATAGGCTTTGTGAATACAAAACCAATTTTTCGGCATTCGATTATAAAATGCTGGTAAGATATTTTTCAACAAAATTTTGCACAATTATAGCCTTAGGCTCTGCGCAGTTGAACATTTTTTTAGTTTTTTAAAATAAAGCTTAGAAATTTTTTTATATGAATTTTATTGCTCAGAGTTCGACTTCGAAAACACATAATGACATTTTTTATTCAAATCCGTCATAAATGTTAAAAACCAAAATAATGTTCAACTAGAGAAGCACATAAGCTACATTTTGGTATATAAAGTGTGACTATACGCATAGTATAAGCAGAGTTATCGTGTGCCGAAAATTCACTCACGTTTGATGCTCTGGGAGTCAGGTGACATGATCACGTGATTTGAAATTTTGCCTCCAGTGTTCTTTTGTGCCATACTACATATATGTATAGTAAAGTTTGACATTTGCCAACTTTTTTGCCAATTTTCGATGTAACCCCCGATTCCCGGAGCGCCCCCTTAAGGTGGCGCTCAGGGGAACCGACTTTGGCGTTTAATTTTTTTCAGCGGGATTTTTGACCATAATGTCTTGAAGGAAAGTTGTTCAAAATGAAAATAGCTTTCATTTGATGTGCATATTGTGATAAAAAAATTTTTTTTTAATTTTTTGGACAATTTTGTAGCCGTAGCAAAAAAATTTTTGTTTCCATATAAAATGATTACTCATATCATTGAAATATGCGGTTTCTTAGCTTTAAATTGATGTATTAAACTTAAGAATATGGTGAAGTTCTGCTGAGTTATTTAGCCGTGAAAATAGCAAATCCAAAATGAAAAACCTACAAAGCTGATAAATCTTTGAAAATGTCAAATTTTGATTTAATTTCTTAAAAAATTGAGTATGGCTTTTCGTAACTTTTTCAACGGAAATATGCAGTCCTAGGAAAGGTCTAATTTTTGAAAAAGTGAAACGTGTGGGCAAACCTTACATTTTTGCGTAGCGAATTCGACTACTTTTTTTGGACCTGGGTCCCAGCTGCCGTTTGCGATTGAGTTGAAAATTTGCACAATGAAAGAAAGAATATAAATGCAGACGTGAAAGTTTTTCGATTTTCAAATTTTGGCCCGCAGCACTTTTTGTAGTCGCTCAAACACGACTGATTTTTGAAAAATCGATTTTTTGCAAAATCAAAAACAGAAATAAAAAATCGAAGATCAATCACGTCTAGATTTTTGAGAGATCTTTCTATCGATACCGAGATCGTCAAAATGGGTTGAAGTTTCGATGAGCTAGGTCAAAAACAAAATTAGTGTGAATAGGAAATTCGACATGGTCATAAAATTTGACACATTCACATTGACGTGCTGAATTGTATTGTAAATAGGTTTTTCTGATGTCTCTTTGATGTAGAATTAAAGTGGTATTGCTATTTATTGCATGAGCTGAGCGCCGAACATGCGTTTTGTTGCTGAGCGCTACCTTAAGGGGGCGCTCCGGGATTCGGGGGTTACATCGAAAATTGGCAAAAAAGTGGGCAAATGTCAAACTTTACTATACATATATGTAGTATGGCACAAAGGAACACTAGAGGCAAAATTTCAACTCACGTGATCATGTCACGTGACTCCCAGAGCACCAAACGTGAGTGAATTTTCGGCAAACGATAACTCTGCTTATACTTTGCGTATAGTCACACTTTATATACCAAAATGTAGCTTATGTGCTTTTCTAGTTGAACATTATTTTGGTTTTTAACATTTATGTCGGATTTGGATAAAAAATGTCATTATGTGTTTTTGAAGTCGAACTCTGAGCAATAAAATTCATATAAAAAAATTTCTTAGCTTTATTTAAAAAAACTAAAAAATTGTTCTACTGCGCAGAGCCTCAGACTATAATTGTGCAAAATTATGTAGAAAAATATCTTACCAGCATTTTATAATCGAATTCCGAAAATTGGTTTTGTATTTACACAGCTTATATTTGAGTCTGCTGCTTCTGAAAATGGTTTCTTGTGCGATTTTTCTGCACAGAACGCAATAAAATTGTTTTAATTTTTCATTACGACTGATAAAATTTACGTATCGTCTGTTTGGAAAACCTCAAAAAGCGTTGATGCACTGGCTTACTTGCTGAATTTGTGTAAAAGTCGAATAAAATCAGTAAATTCTCCAATTTTTTCCAAATTTTTTGCTATGGAGATATGTGCGTCAAAACATCAGAAATAGTATTTTGGGCAACTTTTCTTCAAAAATGATAGGTCATTTTGGCTGTTTTTAAAAAATACGGCCCAAATCCTTGATTCCCGGAGCGCCCCCTTAATGTGCCAAATTTTACGTTTTTTCGTTGAACCAATTTTTTAAGATCGCAAGCCGAAATTTGCGTTTGTATTCACACGCACTATATTTCTGTCTCATGCACAAAGTATTGCGTTAGTTCACAAAAAAATTATACCACTCTCAATAAAACACCAAAAAATTTTAATTACGTTTCAGTAAACACAACTGCTAGTGTTTTCCAGCCTTTCAAATTCATTACATACGTGTAAATGCGCTGGCTTGTGAAGGCATTTCCGTGAAAATCTATTTTTCTTGACGAAATTTGCTCAAAAATGTTCAAAAAAATTTTTATGTGATATGTACATCAAAATGAAGGAAATTCACTTCTGATCAACTTTTGTTCTTTCGATGCATGTTTATTTTTGCGCGTTTTCAAAACAATGGCCAAAACCCACATTTCAGGAGTGCCACCTTAAAAAAGAAGGCTCAAGCTGCGATAAGACTCCGCGCAGTACAGCGTGTCAGAATCTAGTCTTGAGAGCAAAAAAACTTTTAAGCATCCATGAAAAATTAACACAAGTACATATATATATATATATAAATATATATATATATATTGTAATTTTCCAGCAGCACTATTCAACTAAGAAGCTGGACAGGAACTCATCAATTTCGTCCAATAATAATTTAAAATGCGTAGACGACTTTGCTTTAAAAATGTCTTTGCCCGATAGGTGCAGGGAGTTCCAAACCGCAACCACTCGATAACTAAAAAACTGTTTTTCTAACTCAGTACGACAAAGCCTGGGTTCTAACTTCCATACATGCCCCCTCGTTCCAATATCGTTGGCTAGGTTAAAAAAATTGGAAAAACACAAATCAATAACATCAAACAGCATTTTACACACCATAACTAAGTCAATTTTCATACGTCTTAGTGCTAACTTTTCTAAACCAAAAATGTTACACCGAATTTCGTAATCAAATCCTGGCACAAGTCGTCGAGTAAAACTACGTTGCACGGATTCAATTTTTCTTATATCACAAAGCAAATGCAGGTTCCACACAATACATGCATATTCCAACCTACTTCGCTCCTATGTAGTGCTGATTGAAGGATCAATAAAATTAGTTCTGTAATTCTAAACTTTCATTGATTTAGAATTTTCTTGATTTCCCAACTATTCGGTATTCGTCCGAAAATTTAATTTTCGGTACCGAATAGTGAATACCGAATACCCGTTTTTCGGCCGAAAACCGAATAACGGATACCAAATTTTCGGTCCATCCCTAGATTTTACATTAGGAGTCATTGCTCAGGCCATGGGTAAAAATTTAAAAAAATGGAAAAATAGTCGAAAAAAGTGAAAACAGTGAAAAGTAGTCGAAAAACAGTCGAAAAGTAGTCGAAAAACAGTCAAAAAATAGTCAAAAAAAGTCGAAAAGTAGTCGAAACACAGTCGAAAAGTAGTCGAAAAACAGTTGAAAAGTAGTCGAAAAACAGTCAAAAAGTAGTCGAAAACAAATCGAAAAGTAGTCTAAAAAACAGTCGCAAAGTAGTCAAACAAGTAGCCCCTAAAGGGGGAAAGGTTCCTTCCCCAGTGTCTACTGTCTACCTTTCAGGTTTAATTGAATTATATATACATATCGTAGCTACAGTGCGCATCTTACTCTACTATCTAGCTTATTCGTAACTGCATTGCGTATCCAAATTTACTACCTAGCTACTAGCTTACATAGTTCCTAACTAAGTAACTAAATTAAGCACGTACAAACAATAATGCTGCAGGATGTTAAGCATTCCGCTGCATCGAGCTATTCGGCTTTAAAGTCACGCTTTGATCTGAGCTGAGCACATCAGCTCTCAAAAGCGATAGTGTTTTTCAATGACTCTTATACACTGGGGCCGTATTCTCAAAATTACCTGCAGGTAAAGTTAGGCTAACATTTATCCACAGGTAAGGTGAAGGTAAAGTTAATTTTGTGGGTAAAGGTAAAGTTAAAATTGAAAACAAGGTTAACGTCGACGGTTGAGGTTAAAAATTTGCACAATAACTTTAGCTGCGAAACAAGATAAAGCACTTAAGGGTAACCTTAGCTATCACATTGGCTTTAAGCATTGTCTGAGAATACAACTTTACCTTCACTTTACCTGTGGGTAAAGTTAGCCTAACTTTACCTGCAGGTAATTTTGAGAATACGGCCCCTGTTGGTGACACATTACGGTGTCGATTTTGAAAAACAGACGCTATTTTAAAAAACAGTAGACGCCTATTTTTTTGACTACTTTTCGCCTACATTCGTACGATTAAAAATAGTCAAAAAATAGATGTTATTTAGACGCCTATTTTTCGACTACTTATCGCCTACTTTCGTTACGATTGAAAATAGTCGAAAAATAGACGTTATTTAGACGCCTATTTTTTTACTATTTTTCGCCTACTTTCGTTACGATAAAAAACAATTAGAAAATAGACGTTATTTAGACGCCTATTTTTCTACTATTTTCCGCCTTTTTCATTACGATTGAAAATAGGCAAAAAATAGGCGTCTAGCTAACGACTGAATTTCGACTATTTTTCACTTTATTAAAATAGACGAAAATTAGACGTTATTCAGGCGCCTAAATTTCGACTGAATTTCGTCTAATTTTCGACTATTTCAAAAAATAGTCGAAAAGTAGACTCCTTATTTTCGACTGAAAAGTAGCCGAAATTCAGGGGCCGTATTTTCAAAATTACCTGCAGGTAAAGTTAGGCTAACTTTACCCACAGGTAAAAGTAAAGGTAAAGTCGTATTCTCAAACACTGACTAAAGCCAACGTGATAGCTATAGTTACCTTTAATATTCTGGTCAGAAAGGTGCTTTATCGTGTTTCGCAGCTAAAGTTAATGTATTGTGCAAATTTTTAACCTCAACCGTTGATGTTAACCTTTTTTTCAATTTTAACTTTACCTTTACCCACAGAATTAACTTTACCTTCACCTTACCTGTGGGTAAAGTTAGCCTAACTTTACCTGCAGGTAATTTTGAGAATACGGCCCCTGTATTTTGATTTTCCAGTGAGTCGAACTTACGGTATTCATAAAAATCAAGCATGGATTTTAATCCTGGCTTCTACACATATTTTATTGATTTTTTTCAAAAACCTCAAAAAGCTCGGATAAAAATCCAGGCTTCAACAAGCCTGGCTTGAAAAAAAAGCTCGGATAAAAATCCAGGCTTGCGCACAAGCCTAGTTTTTTATCCCGGCTTTTTCAAGCCAGACTTACGACTAAAAAGCCGAGCTTTTTATCCCGACTTTTATGAATACCGGCCCTGAAGAAATTGTCGACAAGGGTCCACCCTTTGGTTTTTGTGGCTCGGCGATACGTCTCCAATTGACCAAATTTGGCCTAAAAATTTTTTCCTGTGGGCTGCCATATACATTCTTTTGTATTCACGCGTGTATAATAACCACGTTCCCACGTTTGTGTAATTGTCCTGGGGGTAGTTTCAGAAACTTTACATAAGTCTTTACATAAATTATTACATAAATTGAATTTATGGGAGAACTTATGAGAAGGTTACGAGTGGTACATAAAGTGTTTCAGAAGTCTTCACATAACCTTCCCATAAGTTCTCCCATAAAGTTCTTACATAAAATTATGTGCTCTCGCTGAAAACCGCATGGAATGTGCACGCACACGCGCTCGCACAATTAGATGCCTAGCAGCACGATCACAGCTTTGATTTTTGTACTGAGGGTGCGCGCGTTTAAAATCTCAATTTAAAAAGTAATGAACAGGTTCGTTAGTCGATTTAATTATTCAAGCGCATAACAGTTACCACCATACCTGCTGCTGTCGTTTTATAGTAAAATCTTAGAATCAGATTTTTCAGAAAAGTTCAAGAAAGTTTTAAAAAATACATTCCCTAAACTATGCCACTTTATGCTCTACCCAGCGAACCAGTTTTCATGCTGTTTTTGAGGTTTGTACCAATTATTTAGCTCAAAGGTGAGTTATGGGTGCTCTCACGTTCTCCTGAATTTATGAGAAAACTCGGCACCCACATTTAGCATTTTATGAGTAGCCTGAAGTCTTTACATAAATTTATGTAGTAATTATTAGGCTACCCATAAATTTAGGTGGAAAACATAAATTTATGATAGAACATGAGGTGATCCAGAAGTTATGTCAAGCTTCTGAAACACCTATAACGATATGTAAGACTTTATGGGATCCATAAGACTTATGTAAAGTTTCTGAAATGACCCCCTGTAGAAATAATTTCTGATACATTACCAGTTGACAAAATTCGGCCTGAAAGTTGTGAAAAAATTGCAAGTTTTTCTGAGGGCTACCGCCCCTAGACCCTTGCAGTTTGTGACTCAGTGATCTGGCGTTTGCAATGCGAATTCAAGGGGGTAGTGTCGCGAAAGCAGTCGACTTTGCGCGACTGTAAAACTTTTTCAGTTAAAGATAAGACCTTGTTCTTTCTATATTCAAAAAAAATGTGTGTTAAGGCAAATATTTTCATCTAGTTTCAGCAAAATTGATGCAGCATACAATTAGCAGTAAAGTCTTAAAATCGGAAAAATGATGTTTTGAAAACCTATTCACATTCGATAATTTCATCGCAATTATAAAACTTTTTACTTACATTATTTACACAGGCTAAAAGTACATATGCTCTAGTTTACGCACACAAAATTTAGTGCAAATTGTTTGAGTTGTTGCGGAGTAATACCTGTTTGAACCGTGAAACTGTGCGTAAACTGTGAAGTACTCACAGCAATAATGGTAAAATGTGAAAAATTTAGCGCTTATTTTAAAATCAAAAGAAAAACATACCTTCACTTTTCATTTTTCTTATTTTTGGCAAAAAATTGTACGTCAAAACATTATATGTACTTCACAAGCTGAAAAATCTGATATCTGGTTAGATTTTTTTGAACTTTTATTTCCCTATTGTGTGATCTCAGGCTTATAAATGGTGATTGGTTCAAAATATTGGTAGATATTGCTAGTCTAGTGTGTGGCAGTAATTATTTAAAGGCCTATTCACACGAGGGCGCATGAGCGGGCGCACACGCACACTTGCCTACTGCACTGTGTGAAATAATGCAGCAGGCTGTGTGAAAACAGAATGCACCCGCTCACACAATGCACACACGCACAATGCACACAATGCACACAATGCATTAGGCAAGTGTGCGTGTGCGCCCGCTCATGCGCCCTCTCATGCGCCCGCTCATGCGCCGTCTCATGCGCCATGGCGTACGCCATGCAGCAAAATGAGCCCTGTGTGAATAGGCCTTAACAGATTAGAACATTCACGAAACATTTAACGCATTAGACTAGTTTCTCAGTGAGCTTACAATTTTAAAGCAAAATACTCTCTTTTTGCAACCTATGAGCAAAACTGCTTTGGCGACACTACCACCTTAAGTGATAACATGCATTTTTTTAAAAATGCTAAAAAGTGCATTTTAACCCATTACAAAAACCCAAAATGTCATTTCCCTGACAGTGAATTTATTTAGATTAAATTACTACATAAATGACTACAAACTAGGGTTGTTTTGATGTGGAAACTGTATCAAATCAAAACTAGTTTTGATGCGGTTTTGATTTTTGATGCAGCACATCAAATCAAACCAATTGCTCTTGAAAATGTGGTGCATCAAATCAAAACTATTTTTCCGACCTTCGCATCAAATCAAATCAAATCAATTGGATTTTTCCCTGCTGAACATCAAATCAAATCAAAACTGTCCCAAATTGTTAGTTTTGATGCAGTTCTGATGCAGTTCTGATGTAGCGTGAACTCCAGGCAGTAGGCACACGCTCTCACACCTAGGGTTGGGAAATTTCTGGAAATTTTAATTTTTCTGAAATTTCCGGAAATTTCCTGAAACGTTTCTCAAAAATTTGAAAATTACAAAACCATCTGTTTTTCCCAAAATTAAACTTGACAGACCTTACTGAGCTATTTGTGAGCGTAATAACTCATATGCTAGCTATTTTTTGTTTATTCAATAGCTTACACATGAGATAATTCTTTTTGAGTTAGACGTCAATCTTAAGAAACAACCAAAATTTTGTTTATTGGACATTCAAAACTTCACAGTCAATAATTTTTGCCGACTTCCGTTCGTTTTTCAGTCGTGTATGTATCAAATTTTATTTATTGTTTTTAATTTAATGGTTAACTTTTATTGCTACGGTGTCGTATGTTTGTTTGACATTTATTACTAGCTCTTTATCAGGTCAGTACTAGTAGTGCCGTATTCTCAAAGTTACTTGCAGGTACAGTTACCCTGTAAACTATTTTTACCACTGGGAAAGTTAACTAAAGTTAATTCTGTGGGTAAAGGTAAAGCTAAAGTCGGAAATAAAGCTAGCGTCTACTTTTCAAGTCAAACATTTGCATAACACATCATCTTTAGCTGCAAAACAAGTTAAAGCACTGTTTTTACCTGATTCTTGAAGGTAGCCTCAGCTATCACGTCGGTTTAGTCACCGAGAATACGAGTTTACATTAACTTTTTCTGTGTGTAAAGTTAATTTGATTTTAGTTGTAGGTATTTAAAGAAAAAATACGGACCCACAGATAAATAAAACCGCACTAAAGTTTGTAAGGTTCATCGATTCACCCACCACTAACCACTAATCGTAGTCATATTAGCTATAAAATTACAGTTAAAGTAAGAATCCAGTGCTAATTTAAGTTAAAGTTAAAGTAAGCCCAAAATCAATGACTTTTATATAACTTTTTTACATAACTTTAATGTTAAAGTTAAAGTAAGGGTGTTTTAATTTAAGTAAAGTTACAGTTGAAGTATGACCTCTAACTTTTTTGTAGTTAAAATAAGTTAAAGTATGACCCCTGACTTTTTTAATTTTAGTTAAAGTTAAACTTAAACTTTTTTCGTTTGGTGTCAGGGTTCTGCCGGTCCGTTCCAAATCCAGAATGTCGGTTTCATGCCGGCCTAATTTAGTCAATCGGTGGAATGTGGCCGGCCGACCGGTGTTTTAACCGGCCGGCCGGCGACTGTATTTAGGTCATTTCGGCCGGTCGCACACTAACTGGCGCTTAGCTGTGCCCTGCCGTGCTAATGATCTGATTATGACTTCAAAAATTAATTATTTTTGGTGTAACACCGTAATTTAATATTGCATCAGAACTGCATCAAAACTGCATCAAAATGCATCAAAACTAAAACCTAAAAATTTAGTCACATCAAATCAATTGAAAATTCAAATTCTCACCGCAAATTAAATCAAATCAATTGCTTTTCAGGAAGGCTGCATCAAATCAAAACTAATTTTACAACCCCCACATCAAATCAAATCACATCAATTGAAATAAACCACATCAAAACAACCCTACTACAAACCACGTTTTGCTATGTGACCCTTTTGCCAGGCGAAAATAATTTATATTTAATGTCTTATACTATCCTTATTTTTATGACAAACATAATAACGATAATATTTTTGGACCGGTGTATGGTAGAAACTTGATTTTTGCACCACTAGATGCACAATAAAATTTCGCTATTGCACGGCTTTTTAATTTTAAAAAAATTCAATTAACGTTAGTTTTACGCGTTATCAACGCTTTACAGATACTAAAGATCGTACTCACAAGTTTAATGTTTACATTGGGCAAGTACACTTGTAGTAGTGCATCAAAACTTTTTCAAAAACTCTTCAATATTACATAAGATTATTATTTAAATATTACATAAGATTAAGTTGCTTCACAAAAATTCCATGGATAATCTTTTTATAAATATTAAATGACTTCATACTGTGAATCTTGTCGACCTACAATACTGTGCAAAAAAAGTTCCCTAAAGTTCCCTCTTCGTCGGCGTACGACGAGCTACGTCGTTCGCAAAAAGTGACAAACATTGGCCGGAAAGTGACGAAGCAAAATTTTTGTGTTTCTTGCATGCGGAAGTCTATTAGAGTGCCCTGAAGCTAAAAAATCATGTTTGACACAATTTGTCAACGTCAAACCGCTTTGTCGGCAAAAGGTGATGAACCTTCGCGAAAAGTGACGACTTTGGCCGGAAAGTGACGAAGCAAACTTTTTGTGTTTTTTGCATGCGGAAGTCTATTAGAGTGCTGAAGCTAAAAAATCATGTTTGACACAATTTGTCAACGTCAAACCGCTTCGTCGGCAAATGGTGACGAACTAGAGCCGTATACACTAGAGTTAAACATCGGTAACGGCGTCGCAGAGTCAGTGATTCTATATTCGCAGACTTTCTTGGCGATACAAACCAGGGCGTTTATAGAAGCTGACGAAAAGCAATAGTTTGGAAACGTTCTAGCTTTTGCAGTTCTTTAGCTGGGGCACCTATGTATGTGAAGGAACGAGCAATATTCAAGATGGCTTCTTATATATGTTTTATTTATCAAAACGAGTTGTGCTTTATTTAAGTAGCTGCGGACTCGGCGCAGTTTAGCTTTGCTAGCCTAGTAGCTCATTCTGAATCATTCCAGAAATTCGCTCCGTGACTTATAGACGGAGTTGTAATTTCCAGCCAAGAAGCTTTATAGTACACTTTGATGAGACTATTTTATCGTCCAAAAGCAGTTCTACATTTGGTAATGCTACATTTGCCAGTATAAGGAATTTTGTTTTATCTACATTCAACCGAAGAAAAAGATTTTTTAATAAAAATAAATATAATAGGAAATAAGTTTTTTTAATAAGAACATAAATAAAATAAGTTTGTATGTATACATACAGTCAAAATCTTGTTTCAGCGAAAATGTAAGATCGCCGAAAATGTAAGTTTCTCATGGTGTCGGATGATTGTTGTGTCATCTGCATGCCTGGGGCCTGTTGTATAAAAGTTCTAACAGCCTAACAGTCTATCAGTCTAATTGTGTAACAGTAGTTTTTGCGCGGCCGCCTCAGCGGCCGTGCATACTTAATTCAGTCAATGCAATGAAAACAAAATTGCATGTAAATCATGCTTAGTTTCAGTGCATTGAACTGAAGGCTGCAGTGAGATCAGGCACACAGCGGCTGGCGGAGTCATAATGTGCATGTGCTGTGTGCGCTCGTGTGTTTTGTCGCTATGTGTATCGCTCGGTGTATAAAAGACTGTAGATTGACTTGGCATATTAAATGTGGAAAGTAGTGTCGACTTTAGTTATCTGTGAAAACAACAACAATGAACGTCGCAGCGTAAGACGTTACCACAGATCCCAAGTTTTCAGTAAATTTTTTTACACCTACTAAACCACTTTATGAAACTAATAAAAGTAAACTGACATGTAAAAATCACGAAGTGACAAAAAGAGTTCAGTTTTATGTCAGCTTTACGTCTCGTCGTCAGTCGTATCAGCGTGAGCTCGAGTTGGGTGAAAAATCGGCCCTTTGCCAATTTTACTGTATAACAACAGTGTTTATACTATGTGGACTGCCAGCAACGAAATGGACTTGTACAGTAATAGATGTTGGTTATAATCCAGTAGCATTGCTGCTGTATTGCACTGGTTTTAAAAATTTAGTGGTTGCCGCGCTATATTTTACCGAAACGGTAAAATAATACTGACTGTCTTCGTGTCAAAAAGCGTATGCGCTCGTCAACAAAAGTGCTTGTTTTGCATAAAACTAACACTGTTAGTGGACTGTTAACTGATAACTAAACAGTGCTAGTAACACTGTTACTAACACTGTAAGTTGCATAAAAGCTAACGTCTACAAAACAGATTGTTGTGCGAAAGCCAAATGTTGACTGTTAGTTTCACTGATAAATGGACTGTTAGAAGTCCTATTAGACTGTTAGAATTCACTGATAACTAACAGTGGTTTTATGCAACGATAATTTTAACACTGTTAGTTATCAGTCTAACAATTTAACAGTCTAACAGTGTTAGACTGATAGTTTTATGCAACAAGGCCCTGTAGGTCTTCAGCTGTGGGCATATCCAGCCCTGGTCTTGCAACATATAAAATTAAATAAAAGTGGAAACAGGAGGGATCCCTGTGGGCAGGACACCCTTAGTCGCTAATAGATGTCACGACAAGGTTCGTTTGACTTTGACACAGTGATAGCGGTTATTCAGATAGCTTTTTATTAGTTCACTTGCACTACGTGATAATCCGAAAGCTTCCAGTTTGGCTATTAGTTAATCATGAGGAATGGAATCATAAGCTTTCGATAAATCTAAACTTAATATGCCTGTTATTATTTTATTGTCCAGTTGATGTCCAGTCCAGTCCATGTTATATCTAGGAGAGCACTTTCGCAACTACGACCTTTCATACATCCGTACATGTCATTTGGTTGGAATGCTTGAAAATGAGTATCTATTTGTTATAAAAGTTATCCTTCAAACACTTTAGCAAGTACAGGTAATACTGTAATAGGTAAGGGTGGGCGCGGTAAATATTTTTTATTACCGGAAACCGCAAAAATCTTGCCGAAAAGCGAGTATTTGCTTGGCGCACGCGTGGTAAATTTCCAGAATGATGCACTGCCGTTTCTGGAGCCATCCAAATGGTATCCGCGAGCGCTGTTGAGGGTTCTACAGAAGGACCTGAGGGAATGAGTCGTATAGATTCGGCTCCGCCGCGTCAATTTGCCGACAACGAATTAGCGCGTAAAGTTTCCACGGATGAAATGAGGCCTGGCCGATTTGGATGGTCAAGGCCTTTTCGCAGAGGAATAAAATGGACGACGGTTGGACCGCAGCGACGACGTTCGGACGTTGATATTCATTATGGCTGAAAAATGTACTATTTGTTACTATCAATTTAACCTAGCAAAATCGAGTCATTACAAGGGGGGGTGTCAGGCGAAGCTAAGCTGAAATAATATTACCAAAATAATTTTAAAAATGAAAAACTATGGATTCAGAACTTGTTATGAAAATAGAAATAAATTGTAAAAACAAAGTTCACACGCAGACAAAACAAAAATCAAGAGCAAAGAAACCAAATAAATACGAGTAATATGAAACGTGGGTAATATAAATAAACTGGCTAAAATATTATAAGTTTTCACACTAAGCACGGGTTGTAATATAAGGGGCAGGCAGGCAGGGGCGCACAATAAGCAGCAAGCATAATAGCAATATATTATGCTTGCTAGCAAAAATAGCAAGATAGTTTGGGTCAATGCCGACTTGGCGTGATACTTGACTCGCTCGGCCCAGATGGCTTGTCTACGGGTTGAGTCGTAGCTACGTTTTGCTTAGTGGAAGCACTGGCAGTCACGTAAAGTGTGTACTGGTGGTCCTGAAGTTGGGGCGACTTTAGGCTTACGGGTGGGCGCAGATTATAAGAGCACGTGGGTTTTGTATTGCTATCTTTCTTTGGTGGAGGATAGCACTGGTCCGATAAATCTTGTGTTGGTCGCTCTTCAGGGGCCGTCATATATTTATACGTGGGGGGTAATTTAAGTCAATCGAGATGTACCCAGTTAGTTTTTCGGCTACAAAGTGGCTTTATCTTGGCGTTGTGACCCTGGATGTTGATAATTTTGGCTGGTCCGCGTCAGAAATGACTCAGTTTCGGGGACTGTCCGCGACGGGCAACTGGGGTGTCCACATACACTATGTCACCGTTTTCAAACTTTCTTTCAAGGGTGTTCAGGTCCTATTGGCGCTTTTGGTGTTATGGTTAGCGGTCAAGATTGGCTGTTGCAGTTTTCCACGCAGATGTAAGGCGTATTGGCAATTGACTGGCATAATCGTAGAGCTCGAGTAGAAGTCTAGGGAGACACAATTTGTGTCGATAGGTAGCATTGGTTCCCGGACATATAGTAGGTAGAAGGGGGAGGACTTGGTGCGCTCGTGGATACTGGACACTGGTGCGTAAGGCGTGCAGCATTAGGGGTCGTTATTTATCACAGTCTCCAGTTGATTCTCGTTGCAGTACATAGCGAGCATGTTTAGTAGAGTTTTGTTGAACCCTTCGCGAAGTCAATTTGTCTGTGGGTGGTAAGCTGTAGTATTGGTCTTTCGAATTCCTAGGAATGAACAGACCTGGCGTACAAGGTCCGACAGGAAGTTAGTGACTTTATCAGAGAGCAACTCTCGCGGTGCTGAATGTCAACAAAATTGTTTCGTTTATTAGCAGCTTCGCGATAGTTTCACTGTCTACTTTCTCACATGGGAAGGCTTCTGGTTATTTTGTAAGGTAATCGATGAAAAGAACTAAATAACAATTACCGTTAACAGTTTTAGGTATAGGGCCTTCAACATCTACCGCTATTCTTTCGAACGCTTCCCCGACAGGGATTGGCATCAGAGGCGTCTTTGTGTATGGGGAAGGTGTTTTACGGGTGTTGTAGGACTGACATTGCGAACAGTACTGTAAGATTTTCTTTTGCATATTTTTCCAGTAGTATCGTCGTTAGATTTTGTCGAAGGTCTTAGCAAAACCGAGATGTTCAGCTGCCGGGTCACTATGGCATGTCTTAAAATTTTCCGGCACTAGTTGACGAGAAATAACGAGTCGCAACTGAGGCGTGCCGTTACAGTACAAACTCGTTTTCTCCATCTCCGCAATTGGTTTGTGACTGTTCGATGGTTAATCGAATTGATAATTGTGGCCAGCTCGGCATCTTCGCATTTCAACTAGAGTTCTGCCACTAGCATT